>WYDF02052708.1:0-12043 GCA_009867245.2 Adranes taylori
TCCTTTACAAAAAACTTAAAAAATTGTTTATTTGTTGTGACAAATTGTAATGAAATAAATATGGTTGAAAAAATACTTTATTTATTTCCTCATAGAAAATATATATATATATATATATATATATATATATTAATCTATATGTAATTCAAATAAATCGTAACAAGTATTTCTTTTTTATTACCCTCAATTTATTAATCCCATTTAATTATGATAATATATGTATTAAATTAATCAGTGAAAAAAGATTAGTTAAAAATCTTTTTGCGATTTATTTGTAATTTATTTATTTAAACCGTGAGCCGTACTTTATTAAAGTTAAATGTTTGGCTTTAATTAGGTAAGGGTTCTACGTATTGTTATCCAGATAGGGTTCACACAATCCCTTGTCACGTGACCTAAATGGTGGAAGTGCCTGGTGACAATATACTAAATTTAAATGCTTTTTGGGTTTTCATTATTGTAATGTGTAAGCAATTTAGTTTGTTATCTGTTTCTTATTTGTCTGTGAATTTTAGTACTATCTGAAAACTATACAACTAACAATCAATAAACTAATATCAGGACAGCATAAATCTTTTAAAAATTCCAACATACCAAAATTATAATTAAGTTAGTTTTATCCACAAATTTCATTCATGTTAAAGTTTTTTTTTTTAATGTATTGTAAGATCTAATAATGCTGTAATAGAGAAACCGGTGGTAGTAAATACTGAAATAAAATGAGGAAGTACAAAACATTTTATTAGTTACTATAAAACCTTATTATGGACCAAGCAATTCTAAAACCTTTTAAATACATAATTAGGTCAGCTATTATATAATTAATAAAATCTATTTACCTAATTGTGCATTTTATACAAAATATTTAACTTAGATGTTTCCAGTTCTGCCTCAAAAAAAACCGTATTTAAACTATTGAAATCTTAAAATGTAAATATTTTTGTAAAACATTTATATGATCATAAAATGAATGTACATATATACAAATGCGAAAAAAACGTTCAAAAATCGTACAAATATCTTAGAAAGAAACTAATAAATAAAACCAATCCTGATTGACAAAGATTTCATGCCACACCGATTATTATTACCCACCCAATGATACGAATAAGGACTGTATCCTGTAGCAGTTGTGCCCAAACCGCCTGTCTGATTCGACAATAACGGTAGCAGATGAACTGTAGGACTATGTGAGCCGCCGCCAATTCCACTGCTGCCCAAGCCACTTCGATCACTCGCACTGGAACCAGCAGCACCGCCACTAGTAACATGGATCGGATACGCTCGTCCAATTTCGCCACGCGCACGTAGTTGTTCGAATATGGGCATCAATTCGGCCATGTGTTCTTCGGCTTTTGAGATATTGGTGATAGTTGTGATTGATGAATTAAAATGATTTTGTGGATACGTGCAAATGTATTACAATCATAAGGTGTTAAATGTGAATAGTTTATGTGTTAGTGTACGTGGGTGTTAACATAAAATGTAGCTATTTAAAACTTGTTCATATAATCATAAGGATTAGATGGTTCTGTCTAGTGTCCACCACACAGATAACCCTAATATGGCACGCCTACAGCGATGACGTCAACAAATCCCTGCATTCTGATGAGGTCATCGGACCAACAGCCGATCAGAGAAGAGCATTAATGACGTGGACCATTTAGAATGCAAATATTTGATGTCGCTGGAGATGTATCAAATTAGACGTTGAGTAGGTTTTACACTATAGTAGAGACCATCCAATTCTTTTTGTCATCATAACTTCAAAAAAATTGTACAATTCTATAATTTTAGATGTTTACACTTTGATTTTTTAGTTTAGTTTTTCCTTTGTTTGCACCTCATTCATAATCATAGACAAATCTATCATTTACGGACCCCATATCATCGGTTGGAACATTCAAAATCTGTACAGTAAATTATGATTAAAATAGGTAATTATTTTATATATGTAAATAATGATTTGCATAGGGAATTTTTTTTATTATATTATGCACTAAAAGCATGACATTATTCTTACGACAAACTGACCGCTTGGCGGCGTTGGCGGGTCTTAGTGCCAATTTTGAAGAAAGATTTTTTCTTAACTCATAACCGTTCTCTTCAATATCTTCATAATAGCCTCGACGAAACTTTGCATTCGTTATCTTCCCATGGACAATTTTATGGCTTAACTAAGTTTCTTATTTACTTTGGAAAACCCGTTGGGATTTTGAGCTCTTATTCATGTAAAATTCACGACTACTTTCAATACATAAGGAGCTTATGTACGCCAAGAGTTCGATATGTACTCCAAGAGAACGTCCAGACCTCTCCTTTCGTCAATGAGCATTTATGGCGGCGTTAGCGTTGGTGTCTTCAACGTAGGGTTCAAATTAATATTAACTTAATCACTTTTAAAAATCATCACCCAAAATAAATATAAAATCACATGAATCAACTATCAAATCAAATAGACGTATCTCAGCTAAGTATTACGCTACGCATCAAATAACACACCCTTATTCTTCAGCTCTCTCTATTCCTCTCATTTTCACTTTTTGTAATCTCGCATTTACATTTATAACATGTCCCTCATCCACTAACAGTGCCTTCGATAGAACCTTCGATAAGACCGGCGCCAGTGAAACAATAATCCATCAGACATAAAAACATCATTTATTACAACAAGTTTGAAGCCGATACAGTCAACTTTGAAGTGAATCCATGTAAAAAAGCGTTGTTCAAAATCGTAAACATATGAAAGTTTAGAAAAAAAGTAAATACCTTTTTTACCAAGAGGAAAGTCGCCGTCGACTACCCAGATGGTCAATATATGGTTACGTGGGGGTTAACCTCTGTTCACAAAGATGGGGCCCACCAAAACCTCTCGCCAGGGTCAGGGACCAGGATCAAACCTTTCCGGTACCAGTTTCATTGATCTTGCCTACTGGCCCTAATCTGGGAAAAGGCTCACCCGCTCTCTACTCAACGTCTAGACCTGTTTGCCAGCCTGTCAGTGCCGGCTTCACGCTCCTGATCATACTCGTACTCGTACTCGCGACCTTGCTAACTTTGATTTTGGGCACTGCGCGTTGTAGCTCCTCCGGGAAGAAAAAATGCGTTTGTTATCTTGAAGCTATCGGAATGACTTTAGTACATGTCATTCTCTGATAGAAAATAGCTCCTGGACAATTTCATCTACGTTTTTCGGAGAGGCATGCTTCTTATGGCGACGCTTAATGACAACTTTGTACGGGAGTCCTCAAGGATCCTCCTCGATGGCAGTTTGGAGTTCCTTCCAGCAGTGTTCTTGGCTTCTTCTGACCGCAATGTGCAGTGCCTTGTGCCGCCATTTTATACATGTCGCACTCCGTTTGAGCCACCTCGCGCGAATACTTTTCGCTGCGACAAGCAAGCTGCGCTGTGCTTTTCGCCTAGCTGAGTTGGCGTGCCTTCTTAGGGTGGCGATCCCTGGGGTCCACCAGTACGCCTGCTTCTCCATTGCAGACGGATATTGGAGTCATAGGCTTCCTTACGGCGTGCGTCCAGTCATTCAGCTAATTCTTCAGCTATGCCATTAAACCCCCAAACAGAGATGGAGCGTAGGTCCCGTGTCATACCTTCATGTTTCATGCTCCTAAATGCTCATCTTCTGTCTATGATGCTCATTTTCTATCAATATGGTAGATACCCCGAATCTGATGTAACGATGGTCGTTACCCGATTCTTGACAGTCTACCCGCCATTTTGCAGTTTCCGTTGTGTTTCGGGTCTAGCCAGCGTCAAGTAAATGATTGAGGTTTGCACTCGCCTGAGGAACGTTGGTACCCGACCCTCGTTGGCGATAGAGTCCCAGTGACAAGGAAAACTGAACCACCATTTCTCCTCTCCTAATCGAAGCGAGCGGAGCCCTAATGGAGCGTCTTGACGTTGGAATCCCTCGCAATGATTAGGTCCTCGTCCCGAGTTGTCTGCTCCAGTGTATTAATCATTTAAAAGTAAACACTTGGAAGAAGCGGTACACAAGTGGTACGTTCAACACCGAACAGTGCACTTGAACACACTCGGGGCGGAGATTGCTAATTCCGCCAACAAATTAGGGAATAAATTCATTTAAAACAAATGATGGTTGGCTCTGGCGATTCTATAATCGTCATGGAATTCAAATATACAAAGTGCAACGTGGAGAAGTTGGTAGTGTAAATTGAACCGTTCAGACTGAAATTTAATACACTTATAAAAAACTACAATTTTCACAAATTTACAATGGAGATGAAACTACTTTGATTTGGCGTACTCTACCATAAAAGACCCAGACACTTAAGCATGAAGACAAAGTCGCAGGCAAAAATACAGCAAGGAAAAAACATCATCTGCTGTATTGAGCCTCAAGCGTATACTTGTAAGGAAAGCTGATCGTTGTCTGAAGGACAGAGTGAATTACAACACAAAAAACTCTTGGTTCAAGAGAATGTAATGCATTTTTCCACTGAAGATGTTTAGGCTATTCTCCTCCTTGACAATGCACCAAGACATCTGAACATAGAAAAATACGTCGAATCGCAGACGGTCGAATCGGTTGAATTTTTCTTGAACCTAACACAGCCACATTAATCCAACGTATCGATCAAGGTTATTGTGTTGTGCAAACGACATTATCTTCTACTGGTCTTCGAAGAAGAGGAAGATATGGAAGAAGACACAAGACGAGAGGGACTACAGTATTAAAACTACAATCTGAAATCGGACACTTTGCGTCAACTTGGTAAGATGTCAAAATCACAACACTCTCTAAATCTTGGAAAAAATAATGCTGCGCAAAGAGCCTAAACTGAACGTTAAAGGTTTAGAACCAAAGGATTTTCCCAAATGTTTATCATATGCTGAGGAAAAACATGTTAATCAAAGTGTTGACTTGATCTGGCACCTTCCAGACAAAAGTTTCGACAGCGAGCTACAATATACAAAAAAGAAGACGTTTTGAAGTTTTTTTAGGTATAAAACAGGAATATTTTCAAAATTCTAAGTCTCAAAATTTCATTGCCCAGGTCATTTTTTATCAATCTTTAAAAAAATATATATTAAAAGTCAATATCTATATGAATTCTTAGTGGTCATCGAAGATAAGGAAGATAAGGAGACGCAAAAGGATAGCGAAAGTAAACAGTATTAAAAACTATAAGCTGAAATCGAGCATCTACAATTTCGGATCAGCTTGGAAAGATGTCAAAATGACAACACCCTTTAAAGCTTGGAAATAATCAATGATGGGTTAAGATCCTGAACTGAACTTTAAAGGTTTCGAACTAAATGCTTTTCACAATTTTTATCATAAACTGGAGAAAAAGATTTTCATCTTAATCATATCGAAAATTAGTTTAAAGAGAACGGTGCCGATCCTGGCTACCAGTTTTTTCCCTGACGGAAATAGCCAAATAGTTCCGGTTGGGAAAGATTCAGTTAAAGCTCCAGTGATTCAGAGGAAGAGTCACTAGTGAAACTAAAAAATATCTCTAGTACGAGATTCCACTGACACTCTCTTATAATTTATTAATACAACTTCATCGTAACCTTCGTAAATAAAGTGGTTTTACGCTCAAAACAATACATTTCCATCTAACGGCCCACACATCCCCCTATTAGTCCATTGATGAGAGGTTTGACGTATTCTAATAAAATCAATCAGCAGTGTTCCAGTAGATTTTTTATTTCTATGACGCAATCAAGTATTGTGATATATATGCGTATAGCTAGGTTGTGTAACTTATTAGCTTCTTTGGCCATATTGAAAGAAGATCAATTAATTTGGGCTACACAAAAATACATTTTCTGCAAACATGAAGTTTAAGAATAGTTAACGAGCAAAAAATAAAATGACGTATTGTAAACTGTAAACTGAAACATAAAACAAATGTGATATTTGGCGTTGAATTTGACAAACTAATATAAAGTGGTTTGCAATTCATAGGGAGTTCTCAAGACGAGTTCTCGAAATTGACAAGAAGAACACGCAAAAACGAAAGATACCGGAAGTGTATTTTGTTTTATGTGATTTATAGTTGTATCCTAGTTCTTTAGGGTTTCAAAATAACGTATCTAATTGTTGCGTTCTCCATGGGCTAGCTTTGGTCTGTTCCGCAAATTCTTTAACATGCCTGCAAACACGACTACATAGAGGCCGATTCTACAGAATTTAATGTCTTGCCAACAGTATGGTTTCAGATGTTTATCCAACGTCAAAAGAATCATCTAAGGGCTTACAACCTTTAGGAATAAGCACTAAGCCAGGGTCGCTCGATATCCGCGGAAATTCTCCATTTGTAAGACGTTTTTATCCATAAGGCATTCTCCATATGCAACACGAGAATTATCAGTCTGTAGATGGAAAGACAGCCGGTCCAGGTGCATTCTAAATTCTAGCTTCATGATGATGAAAATATAGGTTATATCAGGAGATCTTTAACAACATCTATAGTACGGACAAAGATTATCTACGAAAGATTAGGAACGGCGGCACCAAACAATTTAATGACTATCGTATGATCAGTCTCATAAGTCATCTCTTCTATCACCCCTTGAAAATTATACAACGTCGCATTGTCAAGAAATGTGAAAAACACCTCGTTCCAAACCAATTTGGTTTTAGAGATGCAATGGATACAAGAGAAGCTTTGTTCGCTATCCAACTGATATTCCATCGGTTCAGGGATCTTAATTGCGATATCTATGCTTCTTTTATTAAAAAAGCTATTGACGGTGTTTGTTAGACACTATAATTTTCTATGTTCAAATTTCATCCTTTATCTTGCTGTAGGACATCAGGTTATCTACAACTGTCAAAATCCTGGAACGGAGTTTGAGTATTCGGACTAGATTGGAGTTTTTTGCCACACTTGTTCAAGAAGAAATAAAGTTAAGCAGGTCGTTGTAGATCAGATTCTGTTTTCCTTCTATTTCGTTTCTTTGTTCCAATTGAGCAAAACGTTCTCCTAGCTTATAATATTATGAGGCATATTTTTTGCCAAAACTGCTTTTCTCATTCTTCCTCTCTACTGGATCTGACTTTTTTCTTGCATGTCTCTAGTTTTTGCGTAACTTTTCAAAGTTTTAAGTATTTGGGATAGCTTGGATTTTTTTCTGTTTATTCCTCTCTGTTTTCTCTTTCTTTTTTCTTGCGTCCAAGGAGGCTCTTCACGTTTCAAAATTTGAATAAATGAACCCAATATTTCCAAATTTTATGACCCCAAAAAGTCCCTTTATCTAAGATCATATCACAAAATTTGAAATGATTTCATAATTTCATGAAATGGAATAACATTTCGACGAGGTGACTTTAGCTGGCACTCTTCCCTTCCAGATCAAATCGGAATCTACATTATTAGAATTAAGACATTTTAAAATTTGGTAGATAAAAAACAGAAGTATCTTCAAAACTTTGATTTTCAAAATTTCATTCTTCAGCTCATCTGAATTTTTCAAATGTTGTCCAAGTCAATTGCGATTGAACGTGGCATTTCTCAATTATTTATCATCTATTTCTGCAAGCATCTTTTCCTTCTTCTTCACTTAAAATGAGAGAAAGAAAAAAGATCTAGTATCTGCGAGCCACGGACTTTGAAAGGAAGAGACTCTCTACACAAGCGTCCAAATTTGTTTTTCTGTTTTTTCTCTCTGCTGTCTCTTTCATTCTTCTTGTATCCAAGATAGCTCTCTACTTTTCAAAATTTCTGAGGTTTATCAATATGACGTTATTTCGACTCCCACGAGTCCCAAGTCCCAAGAGCATATTACAAAGTTAGAAATGATTTCAGAACCACACCTTCCACATAGGGAGCTATAATATATGAAAAAAGAAGCAGTAGAGAGCATACAAAAATGCAATATTGAAAAAAAAATGATCGAGCAACGGGAAGTGGGTTGATTTATTTATCGCATCTGAATGGCCAACGCCATCAAGCCTACTTCTGCCGAATTGTTAAGCTGCAAAATGGACCCTGTGGGCACTGCGACGCAAATTTAGAAGATGCATAACATACGCTTTTTGTTTGTCCAGCGTGGGTAAAGCTCAGAGTAAAGGTTAATAGCACTGTGGGAATAACACTCTCAGTATCAAATCTTATACCAACAATGCTGAGCGGTACAGAAGAATGGGTGTCTGTAGTTACGTTCCTAAGTAAAATAATGCGTAAGAAAGAGGAATCTGAGGAATCTGAGAGATGTTGGTAAGCAAAAACGGTGATACTTCGATAAGCTTTGAAACCTATTTAGCGGAAATTTGTGTGTAATGTGTAAATATTTATTCTTATTATTTACATATGTGTGGTACATCTATACTGGCGACTACAAAATTAATATACTACCTATAGTAGATTAAGCTTGCTTTAAGTGAAAGATGTTAAGAAAGGCTATGTGGCAGAAGTATAAATAGGGCCAGCAACATCCGACTCCTTTGAAGAAATGTTTACGCGGTTCCGAAGGTGTCCAGTAGAGCCCGGAGGAAAGGGTTTAGTGGATATTGCTCTTTATCTAGGCGAGTCCCACAATTCCTCCCATGAAACAGAGGCATCAATCCCAGCACGTACAGGACTTCAATATAGTGTCAACTGAATTTAATTTCCCGTATATGAAAGATGGGCTGGCCCAAATGAGAGTGAGCGATTTCAAATTGCAAGGAAAACCCCCCTCCCCTCTCTCAAATTTCATGGAAAACCCCCTTTCTCAAATTTCAAGAACTAAATTCTTTGCTTCATTAGTAATGATCCAATAATTTTAGTCAAAATTTTCGTAGTTGATACCTCTCTCTGCTTATCAAGTTTTTAGAATCAGTGAAGTACAATTCAATGTGATGATCCCCCTCTCCACTAAGTCAGTATTTTTTGTGGCAAAAGGTTTAATAAGATGGCAACCCTCACTTATCATTCATGAACGAACTTTCAATAAAAAGATAATTGAACAATATCTACCCAGCAAAACATTTTTTTGCGTGCCCCACTTGCATTCACGAAACTTATAATAAGATTAATATATTTTAAATATTGATTCAAATTTTTAATAGCTACATTTTGATTATGTCTAAAACAAACATTTTTAACGTGACATAAACAAATTTGTTTTGTATGCTGTTTAATGTGTTTTTATTTTATTTTGTTTATTACGAATAACATTCACAGTTGAAACTTTTTTGTGAAACGAATTGCAAATTTTTATTCCGAAAGTGCCAGTTTATTGTCAATTAGGTATCTTTTTTTTTTAGCAAAAACTTTGAAGATTAAATCTATGACTCCTAAATAGACTAGAAATCACTTAATAATTAAAAAATGAAATTAATTAAAGGATGAAGGGAATATAGGAGAATATACTCATGAAAAATAAAATATAATAAGTGATAGCGTAAATTAAAAAATATTAGAAAAAAAGAAGTGAAAGGAATGAAATGAGAATACCATACCTTAAAATGTCCAGGTGTATCGATCTTGACCAAGGAAGACCATTGGACCAGAAATAATTACCAATCAAACAAAAAAGCTACATAAACACTATTACCAAAACAAAACCCATTAAAGAAACACTCGCACGCACAAATAAGAGTTGCAATAATAAATGTACACTTGCAAAATATTAACAAATGAATAAGCATGCAATGGGGGTGTACTTATTACTTTTATATAGTGTTCTGTGTGCAAATAAAGCTCCAAATATCCAAAACATTGTATCCAATCAAATCTTATTTCTATTTCTAAAAACACATTTTGATTTTATGCGCATTCACAATGCAATCAAATTGACAATAATATTTAATTGAAGTGTGAATCGAACATAAGTGATCAATGTGTGTTTTGGCATCCCTTATTCTACTATTATATATTATAATATTTATTGCACAAATCGAGGATTTCTATTATCTTTTTTTTAGAAATTTTCGAACATTAATATTAAATTTGTAAAAAAACTGTTAAAAATAAATTAAATATAATTATTCAGTACTTTAAAAGGAATTTTTATTACTTTTAAAGGTGTAGTACATTTATTTGGTATTTTAAAAGATATGATAATGATGCTATGGTGAAATGGTAAGGAATATTGGTACTAACGGTTATAATTAATTATATAAAAATATATCTTTACAAAGCTCTTTTTATTACATTTATTTAATACTCACAACTAATTTCGACTTGTTACCCTCGTCAGGTGAAAACTACAATAATTACATTCTTGTAAAATATATATTCCTTAATTAGATTTATATATGATTAGTGTTTAATGAAGCGAGCGATCTAAAACATGAAAAACTATCGAGTTCCAGATCCTAGAGGTATATCAATTGAATGCACAAAGAAACTCCTAGAATATGTACTAGAAATGCTAGCATCAATATTTACTAGATATCGGAGAAGCGATCAAGTACCGACTGAATGGAAGGCAGGACATATTACGACAATACACAAAAAAGGTTCAGAAAAAGGAGTGCAACAACTTCCGGGGCATAAGCGTGACCAGCTCAGTGGGTAGACTGTACTTTATAAATCCCCTACTCCTGACTCCCCACGTCCCCATATTTGCCTACGGCACGGAAAGCTAGTATGTGCGCTTTTTCGCGGCCTGTAGCCGCTCTAGACTCCCTCTTGAAAAAATTCTTACCAGGACAGTGTGGCGTGCTCTTACACTTTTGAATTTGCTTACGCACGAATTCGCCTATCCATAAATTCCCAGGTTCTCATATTTGCCTACGGTGTTTTTCCGACTTTTGGGAAATTTCTAACAGAGCAATCTGGCGTACTTCATACGCCAGACTGCCTTGAACTTTCGAATTAGTTTACGTACGCATTCGCCAACATATGAGTCCGTTGATCCCCATATTTGCCAACGGTGCGGATATTTGAAAAGTATGAAACTTGTCGATTTACAATAATTGTTTATCTTTTATAGTTTCTGAGATATATCAAAAAGTTTGTTAAACTTTACACCTGGCAACAACGTGTCCTATACGAGTTGGAAGCATCACAATAATTTGATTCGACGCATAAACTAGGTACTACTATATAAGAGCCTAATTTCAGGCCCTTTGTTTTAAAACTGAATTTTTGAATAAAATTATCAGTTTAGACCCCTCCCGAAATTTTGATGTGTGTTATTAAATTACAAAAACACCGTCTACTTCTCAAAAAACGTAAAAATTTTTGAAAACTGAATTTCTAAACAAAATGATCAGTTTGAACCCCTTCCAAAATTATAATATGGACCCGCCACTGATAACAACAGTTATTAAATTCCAAAAGCACCATCGTAAAACGTAAAATATTTTTTAAAACTGCATTTCTAAATAAAATGAACAGTTTAAACCCCTCCCAAAATTATAAGCTGGACCCGCCACTGATAACAACATTTACTACATTCCAAATCACCATTGTATAGATCTCTAAAAACGTAAAATATGTTTTAAAATTTAATTTCTAAATAAAATGATCAGATTGAACCGCTCCCAAAATTATAATGTGGCCTCGCCACTGATAACAACATTTATTAAATTCCAAAAGCACCATCATAAAATATTTTTAAAACTAAATTTCTAAATAAAATGATGATTTGACCCCTCCCAAAATTATAATGGGAACCCGCCACTGATAACATTTATTAAGTACCAAAAGCAACGTGCTACAAATCTCCTATTGGTGTTTCATCATCCTGTTTTTTATGCAAAAAAAGTCTACGGCCCTGGTACATTTCTTAAACAATTATTTCTTTATACCGACCCTGGTAGTATCTAGTTAATTTTTAAAATCTATTTACTTTTATAGTGGGGCGGGGCTACAGATACGTTGTAGACATATATATATATATATATATATATCTAATGTGTAAGCATACAAAATGTATATATACAAAACATTGTTCTTGCACTTGAAATATTAGAGTAGAATTTAATTCTCCTTCAGTGCATAATTTAGCTATATTACAATAGCCACATATGTTCGCACAATAGCCACATTATTCTGATTTGTGTGAACATAATTTTAATTGCAAAATTGAAAAATGTTACTATCATACGACAAGATCTTGT
>WYDF02052719.1:0-12042 GCA_009867245.2 Adranes taylori
TACTCTTCTGTTGTAATACAACACTTTAGACACTTTAATACAACTCAACAGTTTATAAAATAGTTGTCTAAAATGTTGTATTACAACAGAAGAGTAGGCTATAGAAATGCATCCACTCGGACCTGCATTCTTCATGTAACTGCTGGGGTTCAATCGCTGGATTAAACAGATACTACAGACCATTAGAATTGGAGGCTAGCTGCTATGGTCCGTTCTGCTTGACATAGGTTTTATTTGCGATGGAAACATGCCATACTTCAAGGCATGTATCCACTGTTATAAAATAGACTATACATGGAGGCTACATTAGAGGCAAGCCAAAATTTATGTATTACCGTTCCCAAAATGGTAACCGTTCCGTGGAGCGATATTTTGGGGCCTATCATAAATTTGAGAGATGTCAAGAAAAATCCAATATGGTGGACGACAGAACATTTCCGGTATGGGATTTGAAACATAGTACTGAGAATCGAAATTCAAGACGAAGCTTCCGTCACGGAGTATATCGATATGGAGATGCATATGAATGCAAATGGCGGTAGATTTGAAAATGATATTTGAGGTTATGTTTTTCATTATTCAGATATATTTGAGGTTATGTAACTAGGTTTATTTGCAAGCTAAATGTAAGTACACACTTGCATTTTGAATTTTTAACTTTGAGGGCTTACATCTTTGAAAGCTAAATGTAAGTACATGCTTGCAATTTTTAAGTTTTAAATTTGTGCTGAAAACGTCTTTTCAAAATTTTTATTTTTAGATTTTAAATTTGAGCTGAAACCATCTATTCGAAATTTAAATTTTTTGTTGTTCTTGCTGTTTTTCCATATGAATCGGGTGTTGAGAAGAATAGCTTGTTTTTTGCTTGGGTTAGATGTGATGCGCCATTTTTGCGACCACATTGAAGAGGAGGTTAGAGCATTTTGAATTCATCTGCTGACAGTTTGGGTTTAGTTGCTACAGGCTCAAAAAGTCATGTCGCCTGCGTATAAAGCAGTGTAACGATGTGGGTCCTTAGAAATGGGCATGTTGTGACAGTATGTTATGTACAACAATGAGGCTCAGACGGATTCTTGCAGAACTCCCAATAGAGGACGGATAGTTCTAGAAAGCCCGATTGGGGACGGATAGTTCTAAAAAGCTCGATTGAGGACGGGTAGTTCTCCTATTTTTAAAGTGCTGCAATTAGATAGGTATGAATGCACTATATGTACTATATTGAAGTTTCATAGACTTAGGCTGAAATATATTTATAGTTTGGAGTTTGTGGATCAGTCCTGCATGCCTGACGAGAGATATCTTGTTACGGTGTTACATATTTTATTACAGAATTTAATACATAAAATAAATGCATAATTTGCAAGAACATAAAATAAATGCACTTGGATGAGATGCAGGGTTGGGATAAAGTACTTAATTTCTTATATGATAAACAGAGAAAGGCAATAACAAGCTTAAATAGTTTGGTTTATTGTTCTAGTATTTATAACTGCAAATATATGACTCGAAGCACGACTTTAATGACTGACAATAATATTGATTCTAAATATAATTCAATATTTGTTAGGCTGATCCAGTTTTCTTCTTCCGTTTAAAAAAAAATAAAGCAAATAAAGTGACGAACTAAATATGATTGTACATATTTTATTGTATTATGTGTCTTCAGTTATGAGTACGGTTCTGGAATAAAACTTCTCTTCTATACCAACGGCGTTGAAGTTGCAATTGTCGACGTTGACATAATACGTGTAGAACTTTGTCGATGGGATGTTGTTGTAGTATTTTCGTAGATATGGGCGCAAGTGTAGAAATTCATTGAAACATTTTGACAATAGGCTTTTTGTTGATGGATACCGAATCTTCTTTTTATTGAGTTTTTATTGATGGATTGCGACGACAGGATCTTGTTGATGCATACTGATGTGGAAATTTATTGATAATTGGTGATAATGCAATGGATTCCATCATCGGATTGAACCTCTACTCGCTACCGTCAAAGTAGTAACTAAAAAGGCGTCTGTGGTGGTCTTCTAATGTGGCCAGATACAGCCATTCCTTACCAGTGGTCGGTGGGAGCGGTACATCACCTGGAGCGGTAGGTGGTATGTGTGACCCTGATTCTGAAGTCGAATCTTCTTGCTCGTAGACCACTGGCGTTGGCTTCAGAGTGTTTGAGATAAGACGTGTAGTTCGAGGACGACGTTCGTAATTGATGACCACTGGAGTATGGGTTGGATCATTCTTACGGTTTTCTTGTGCCCGATACTTCCTGACGAGCTTCTTCTTCTTCTTCTCGTGTTACTCTCCTTATCTTGCATCGATGTCAAGGATAATGGGAGAATACTATGAGAATAAGAATAGGAGAATGTGATAATTATTTGGGAATCGAAAGATTCAGCTGATGATGTGTCGAAAGATACATAACCCTTTTTTTGTTTCGTTGAAGTTGAATTTTATTTTGGAGAATTTTAATTTTTACTTATTTTATTCCTTGATGTCATATGTTGATTGAGTATTTGAAAATTTACTATAGCGCTTTCGGATCAGATCAATTTATGGTTGCGATAGTGCTCGCTAACCAAAGAAAATTGATTAGGTCTTATTTTAGAATTAAAGCTTTGGACTAGCGCGATTGGGTTCTCGCAGCGCATCCAAAGACAACAACTCTAAAATTGCGTCTGAGGATCACTGGCCTGGATGGCTCCTTTTATGCGAATTTTCAGGGAAGGAATCTGCTCCTGATGGATTGGTTGAGCCATTGCTTAAGCCGATGGCTTTCGACGGAGTCTTCCACAAAAACGGCGGGGTTTGAAAGAAGCCTCTGCTACAAAATGTTTATGAATGTTATTCTTCTGACCAATCAAAAGTTTCTTCCTAATACATTAAGAAAATTTAAGGATCAAAGTTGCATTATTTTGTTGACTGTTATCTAGTGAAATGTAAGTAGTGGTAATTTCCAAACGGAGGTGGGTCGCATCAGCGGTAATAAATGGAGCTTGATGCGGTCAAAATCTAGAAGTATGCATAGAAAACGCCTTCTGTTCAAATGTGTGTATTTATCATCCAATCCGATTTGTTGAAATCCAAAAGGGTAAAAACCTACCCGTCATTCAGAAAATGTGGTGGGTGAAATACTTGATGTGATTCTAGTCGAAACGACTATTTACTGGCAAAGGAAACGGTTACAACGTTATTTTAAAATGATAAAAATAAAGAAAAGCCGTTACGCATATTGGAGACGCAAAAAAAAATCTCATATACAATATACGTGCCGCTGTCGTTTTACGACCGGTGGTCACCATCAAAGCTTTGATAGGCAAAAGCCGCACGCTTATTTGTTTCGGCGAAAAATGTTTGATGTTATAGTTGTACAGATATATGTATACGTAGTTGGAATCTGCGATCTTCTTACCCGCTTCTTCTGGTTTTTTTATTTTAACGCATTAAGATTATGTTGGATAGTTTTATATCTTTTTGACTAATTGATTTAACTAATTTGTTATAATACTGCTTAGTTGATTGGTTAGGTTGTAGATTATATTATATTTAACTGTATCTTATATTTCTTTGATGAATTAGATTAGTCAATTTAGATATATTGTTAGAGGATTTCTCATTTAATTTATGATTTATTAAGGAATTGCTTATTGCGATTGTTCATTAATTGAATGAATGAGAATCCTATGTCAATCTGTTTGAAATTTGAAGACGGCGTCATGTGTAGAGTGCATGGCTCTAAAGCCGAATTTGTTATCTTGTATAATTTTTTGTTTGGTGTCAAGAACGTTTCGTATTCGAATAGATAGTATACTTTCGAAAGTATTACCTATCACATTAAAGAAAGAGATTGGAGATATGACAAAAGGTTTCGTGGTTTGGGAGTCATGATCGTTAAGCTAGCTTTTCATTGCACTGGGAAGTATCATAATAAGCGACATTGGTTATAGATGTCTCGAATTAGTTGAATTATTTCAATAGGAATATTTCACAGGATCTGACGGTTCAAATTATCGAGTCCGGAGGCTGAGTTCTTGACACACTCAAGTGCATTGAAGATTTTGTGAGGGTTGATTGGGAAAATAATGTCATTATCAGAAAATTCTGAGATTGATGTCTAGCGGTCATTCAGATTTTTCGTAAATATTATATACAGCAATGCCAGAACAAGGAATTGATGTGAAAAATAGCATAAAGTGATATAATGTGGTAAAATTCCATACAAAGCCTTCACAAGGAAAAACGTTATAATCAATAATTTGTGTAGAGTATAAACATTGTTAAGAGAGCTTAGAAGATACGCAGATATCTGGGCGTCTTAATATATCAATTACTACCAAAAACTAGTAAAACAATATTGAAGTTGATCTTAGTGTTAAAGGGGTAATATTCTGAAGGGGTAGTTGTCTTAAGAAGAGGTTATTGTCTCTCCGAAACATGTTTGTAGGCATTTGCTGCTTGTCGTAAAATGTTTATTCAATAAATAGAGTTTTGGAACACTTGGTTTTAATTTACTTACTAAAACTTTATTGCTTCATTAAGTAAATAATAGGTACAAATGACAATAGCGCATCTCAATCAGGCCTTTGTTACAATTAGCTTGGAACATACTATGTCCTAAAGGAGTCGCGTTGGAATAGAAAGGATGGTAGAATAGAAAATGGGATAGAGTAAAAATTTCCTTGTTATAAAATAAGAATAATTGAGGACAGAAGAGACAATCATGAACGTCTAGCTCTAGAGTCTAGACGTTCATGACTGACTATAGACTTTAGACTCTGGAAAGAGTCGAGCGGGAAGATTCTAGAAGTAAAAGTTGAATTTAATGCCTTTGAAAACCATGTTTATGAAATACCAATTTAAGAGCGGAAACAATGTTTTGAGAATTATTTTCTACGCATGTAAAAGTCCCACTCGCGACACTGCTAATGGGGAGTCTCAAAAATTTTCACAAATGGGGCACAGAAATATCTTATTACAGAATTTAATATCCTCCGTAAATATGATTCTCGGGCGCCATGTCAGTTTAAAGTGAGACTGCACTCTGAAACTGTTCTTGTTGTTCCACCGGCCCTCAGTTGAGTAGGTGAGTACGTGTACGTACGTCCACTATAGTCTACGAGTACGTGAGTAGTCCAAGTGATCCTGGTCTTGCGGGCTGCTGAAATAAACTTACTACTAAGTAGTGAAACAGCATTAATGATTATTCAAAATATGTTTATTGGTCTTTAACATACAAACAAAGAAAGAAATACAAAATTAAATATTAATTAATCAAATGTCAGATCAAAGAGTTGCGCATCAATGGTGGTTAGCGAATAATTAATCAAATACACAAACAACAAGCGGTGTATAAAAAGCGGTGAAAATGTGAGGCGTTATGATAACAAAACAGTAATTATGCGGGAAGCATGTAAAAGCTGGGTATACTACAATGGGGAGACCACTATAGATCACTCAACACCTCGGCTGACACGGATATTAAGATATCTAAGTGACTGTAACTAACTCTAGTGATATAGGAAGTAGGTAGGGTAGTGATACAAGAAGTAGGTAGGGTAGAAAGAGAAAACAGAACTACTAAAACTAGATACAATAGAACAGTCTGACGATATATGAAAGCGCTTGCTTATCTGGTGGTTGTCGCTGGCGGTGCTCTGCTTACATCTCGACTTGGCTGGTCGTCGACTGCTGGCTGCTGCTGTAGCTGCTCATGAAATGAACAAAAATGTCTACTATATGCAGATTTTTGCTATTTATAGACGTGAGCCTTCACACAACTTTGGCTCCGTTATGCGAGTCAGTGTGTAGCCACCCACTCATTACTTACTACATGATAATGCAGTAATAATGCAGCAACAGCAGTTTACGCACCAACGACGACAAGCCAATATGTATCAATTGCTAGCGGACGCTGTTTTTTACAGATTTCCTACCTTCGGACGGCGAACGCCTGTCGCATTCCCTGTAGTACACAGCTATAACCATAGCTACCGCAATCAACAATGAAACCGGTCTCGTTACTGTTATCATTGCGTCCTTTTTCAATGCGTGCAACGTAGCCGCAATCATACATTTCAATTATATTTATGTTTTATTTTATGAACTGGTTTTCTTCCAGTGCCGCGTTGTCGCAATTTATTTATGTAATTTATTCAGAGTAACATGTTATGTTACAAAGTGTATAAAGTTTAACGGTGAATATTTTGAAAAGCAATAAAACTGTTTGTACCCAACATTTTTTTTCATCGTTTTTGTAAAACCTGTAGATGTAATGTGTGGAAATAATCGTAAACACACATCAAAAAATAAACACACGCCAAAATTTATTTTATTTGGAGCTGTATTAGCTAAATTTGTATTATTTGAAAGAAACCACGTTTGTCCGACTTCCTTTGGATGTATATAACATTAACTGCTGTTTAACAGCTGTTTTAAATGTAGGTGCAAAAATTCTTATTGCCGTAGAGCTTTTCTAATGCGTCTTTAAGACCGACAAAAATCTAAAAATTATAATACCCGTTAGGCAGATTGAAATACGCTGATTACACAAATTTTAAGTAGATGGCTTTGTTTTATTTCTTATCTAACTGCATTTCTTTGATGAGACAAGTAAGTGTTTTTACGAGAAGAAAATGATTGTAATATTCAAGTGTGACTTAAACTGTATTATTAGCGCTTTGTGTCTGTTTGACTTTTCGAATTGTGGAGTTTAACTGCACACAAATTGTAAATAAATAGTGCTCTTTTTACGATAGTACTTAAAATCTTATACGTTTAGAACAATTTCCGGTTTTGTTACTATATATTATTTAATTTTTTAACACTAAATTCTTCATGATTATAGTTATGATATTATAATGAATAAGTTAATTTGACTTTACCGTAAGAAGAAGCATTAAAATCATAAAATGAACAAAGAATAAATTATATGACTTGAAGTTTCCAAATATATTATTTCATACTGATACTCCGCTTTTTACGCATCCACAAAATGGAAATTCTTCATTATTTTTGAAGATCGAGAACACGTTGCACGTGGATCCATTACTTCTAATCCATTTTCCCGAGCATAACTCGTAACTTTTAAACTACCCTTGGACACCATTTGGACCATTAAGTTTTTATTGGGCAAAAATTTTTATTGGGCGAAAATTTAAATCACTTAAATTTGATTAAGTACTAAGAAGAAAGAGTGAATTAGTTGCAGTACCAGCGATTGGTAGATCTCTTATAACGAACTTCTTCATGTTATATATACGATCGCATTGATGAGCTGGGAATTTTTGGGAACCGTTCCAACTATTCCTCTGTTGTTGATTCGGGCGCCATTCACCCGGGCGGCAAATTTACCAAATGGGGCGAAAGGATAAATTATTAAATGTGAAGGAGTGATTCAAATTAAATATCACAACTTTGTGGAAAACGATTTAATAATAAGATTTAATAACAATACAATTTGTAATAAATTTCGACAATACTATAAATTGATTGAATATTATAAATGTTTAAGCGATAAAGCGTGATTCGCGTGATATTCGATATCGAAACTACAGAGATACGTGGTGACATCCAGATGATGTGCTTTCCTTTATGAAATATTTACATAAAGATGTGAAAATTTAAATATAAGATTTCTTTTTGTAATTTCTTCAATTTTTTTATATTTTCTATTCAAATTTTCAAAGAATATTCCCAAAAATGTCTCAATAAATATCTGCTAACTATTACTCTTAAAGAATATTTCCCAAGAAAATATTGCCAAAAATATCTCAAAGAATAGTAGCTGTATAAGTTTCCACCCACTATAGTTGCAATGTTTCAAAATATAATACCAACATAGTACAAAAGGTTTTTGACACCCTGATTGCCTATGTCATATTTCAATATTTAAATTTGATGTCAAATCCGATGGGACAACCGTCCAATTCCATACAAATTTATTAAAATAAGGAGTCAACTTTTGGTACCACTTCTCTCTGACACAAAATCAATAAAGCAATGTTAAATACATTTAGGTACCCTTACAACTTCAAAAATCCTTAAAATCGTACATTAAATCCCCAAATCCCATCAAAATACAAATATCCTTAATTTTCAAAATAAATTGCAAATCATAAATTTTAAAGTATAAATTTCAGATCCCAAAATATGAAATAGAAATTTCTAACTGTCCCCCCCCCCTTGTGATAAATACCTTGACTTAAACTCAATATCCCGTCATATACTACCGGATTTTTCAGAGAATATAGAACTCTATATGTCCTAAGTCCAAGCTCTTTCAAAATTGTTCCGAGATACTACCCTCCCTCGAGCAGCCTAGCTTATAAAAGTAAAAAGGCCCCCGGTGTAAAGCGTCACGGATTCCTGCGTTATGAAGTCTTTAACCTCCTGCCCATTATTCTATTTAAATTAACTAATAACATGCGTTGGACATGAGGCCTTCCACCACTAATGGTTCAACATATATTCTTCAAACTTAGCCTATCATGTTTAGCATAAAAGTAAACAGAATTCTGGTATTATGCGCTTCAGATATCTATGTTATGGAGTTTCTAACCTCCGGTACGATAATTTAAATATAATTAAACTAGCAATGGTTCCGGAAGCCAAGTACCACTCATATAAGTTTAACAAATCTTAAAAACGAATGAGCGTCATGAAATTTAAAGTGAAAAATCGAACGTGTCATCCGAATCTGCAGTTCTGCATTCCTGATGTTCCCACAAAAATCTCGAATCTGTAATTTTGATCATTAGCCAAAGTCAGTACCGCTAGTAGCTGATGGTACGAAAGACCGTCATGCGATTGAGCTATGTCCATTCAGTGACGCCGCATGTAGTTCTCGATTTTCTATCCACTTGACTAGATATCTATTGCTTTACGAGTGCGGTAAAGAGGCTGATTTTCTATAAAAGTTAGGAAGTTTTTACTTAACAACATGGCGAGATACTTCTTCCATGGTATAGCCATGTAATATTGTTAAGAGTGTGGGCCATAGATTTAGTATTTAAATTTACCAGTCAGTCATTTTATTCACTGGCAGATATAATTTAACAGATTTACAACTCATTTTAGCTATAACTTTGGACTTGCTACGACTTCGACTATTACGAAAGTGAATGACGCATTATTCCGTTCCTCAATTCCTTATATTATCTCGGTAATTTCCTTCCAATTTAGCGCTACATTTTATAAGCTAATCACCGGCCGGCATCGTCAAAATACCGCAATGGCTATCTCGCTCTTTTTCGTGTGGGTTCCCTAATCGCCTTATCTAACCAATTTTCAGTTTTAATGCGTTTTGGCCAGTCTTGCCAAATCTTAAAGTGCAAACAGGTATTAAATTAGCGCATACGGTGGATATTCGCGCGCCTGTTAAATTTCCTCGCATGCGTTGGATTATTGATTTTCTCCTTCACGCGCTTCTTTCTTAGTACGTCTTATAGTTTGAAAAAAATAACGCGATTTATGGAGTTGTTCCTAATATAGACCGTATGAATTGCATGAAGTCTCTTGTAACAAATTACATTTACTGTTATATGGTCTGCAATAAAATACATCGTTATACTCTCATATCACATATACTCTTATTAGGAATAGTTTCGTTACATTTTTTAGGTTACTGGCACGATACAATAAAATTTTCAGAAGGTGAATTGATCTCGGTGGAATACGTGTTGCAAAAAGGTAAAGAAAGTTTTTGAATCGTGGATTAGGGATTTCGAACAGTTACTTGAGAATAGTGAAGATTTTTTTTTAGCATAATAAAAGCATAATTCCATCTTTATCGATTAATATTAATACGAGGACTGTTTGACGGAAGAGTGACTTTTCAAATGTTGAGACCTGTTGCTTTCATGAGGTTGAAAACATATCTGTTCCCGTTGGTTGTTTTCAACATCGATTTTTCATTTCTTGTAAATATGATAGAGATTATTTTTTTATCTGAATTTGAACAGCTGTTACAGTCATTAAGTTAACGTGTAACACTCCTATTGTAACTATCTAAGTATATTTTAATATGCTGCAGTTATAATAATGATAATAGTTTTGAGATACATACCTCTGGTTTTTAAGTTTCTCCATAGCCCAAGACTTTTTTTCTTCAAATTTCTTGAATTCTCTTCAATTTCACTTCACTATCAGGGTGGTGTTCTAACTTTTGTTTATTATCTTTAAATTTAAAGAGTTGAAAAATCAGTATTTAATACAAAAACACTTTAAAAAAATTCGTAACACAACCTGTGGAGACAGTGTGGAGGATAGGAGTAAGGGATAAATTAGAAGGGGAAAAAGGTAACGCGTGAGTGGTGGGAGAAATTAGCTACGCATGGAGTAAGGGTATGAGGAAGGAGATGGTGAAGAGAATGAATGAAGTTAACTGGAAAGACATGAGAATGTTATAAGAAATAGTGAGGGAGGTTGAAAGGATGTTAGTGAGAAGGGAAAGAGATCAAGAAAGGCGGAAGAAAAAAGATGACGAAAATGAAGTGGACGAGGAATGGATAAGGAAAAAAAGGGAATGAGGGAGGTTTTAGGGAAAGTTAGGAAGGAGGAGTTCGCATGGGAGGAGTATAAGAGATAAAAAATGATGTGGTTAGACGAGAAGCAATTAGCAGAGAGGATTAGGAAAAGAGAAGAAGAAAGGATAAGGGAGTTAACAAGTGAAAGAGAGGTGAAGAGGTATATGAGAAGTAGAGGAATAATGGGGGGAGAAGAGAGTAGAATGTGGGTTAAGATTGAGCGATTGTGTCGAGAAATGTAGTGGGGAGTTGTCTGGAGGATTCAATGAAGATTATGAATAGATTGAATGGATTATATAGATTATATGCGAGAATTATATATGGAAGGTTGTTAGAAGGGGTAAGGGTGAAAGGGCTTCTCGCGTACACTCAGAATGGTTTTATAATATGTAGGGGGACTACGTACAACATTGTTACAATGAATTATGTGATTAATCAGGAAATAATGGAGAGAAAGAAATTATATTTGTCATTCGTAGACCTCCAGGGTGCCTTTGTTAAGAAAATAAGGGAACAATTGTGGCTGAGAATGGAGAAAGTTGGGATTTCAACTGTACTTGTAAGAATAATAAGGAGCATGTATGAAGCATCGAAAGTTAGGGTGAGAGTGAATGGGGAGGTGTCGGATTGGTTTGATGTGACAAGAATAGGAGTGAGCTAGGGGTGTCCTCTCAGTGCATGTCTGTTTAATATATATATTTTAGATTTAGAAAAAGGAAAGGGCAAGCGGGGGATACAGATCGGGAGGTTGAAAGTATGGTCGATTACCTTTGCGTATGATATAGTATTTATGGCGAGTAAAAGGGAAGAATTGAATGAGATAATTGGGTGAGTGAACAGGTATATGATGAAAAGGAGTTTGGAAGTGAATGCTGAGAAGTCAAAAGTTATTGTGTGCGAGAATGTAAGAAAGATGAGTTTGAGCTAGGAGGGAAATGAATGGAAAGTGTGAAGAATTATAAGTACTTGGGATATATGCTACTGCAAAGTGGCTCATGTATGGAGCATATTAGGATGATAGTAAAGAAAGCAAGAGGAGTGATAGAAATAATAAGGATAGTATGGGAATGGAGGCTTGGTGATTCGGTGAATATAAGGATGTCGATTATTGAGGTGAATGTGTGAGGAATATAATGATGTATGGTGCAGAAGTGTGAAAAATAAATGATTGAACGAGTGCAAACTGTGTCCATTAAGAGGATGATTGGAGTGGATAGGACTACAACATATCAAATAGTGCTATAGGAAACTGGAAAAGCCAAATGTTGGATTACAGCAGTACAAAAATGGTTAACTGTGAAAAATGGTAATGATGGATGGAGAAAGTATGTTAGTTAAGGAAATTTATATAATGGGAATGAAAGAAATGGGGACGGTTGTTAGTAAGAATAATGGATAGAAAGTAGAGGAAAGATGTATGAAAGGGTTGAGTGGTCGATAAGAAGATGGGGTGAAAGGATCATGGAAGGAAAAGAAATGATGAATGAGGTAGTAGAGAGAATGATAGATGTGGAGAGAC
>WYDF02052730.1:0-12041 GCA_009867245.2 Adranes taylori
ACATTATTTTCAGCTGAATCTTTCGTCCTCTTATCATCATCTTCTTACTCATTTCGTTCACTAATCAATGAAAAAAGAGGAGGTCAGTGGCAGATGAAGGGAGAGGATCAATCGTCAAGCTCACACCAACGGAGATGTCGGAGACAGAACTCTCGAGAGGCCCATCAAGCAACTCTGTCCGCGTACTCCACGCATGTTGGTAGACATACCAGTGTCAGATCCATCGCCAAGTCAACCAGAGGACCCATCTACTTCCACTCGGATCACCACTCCCTCCAACAGCTCCAGAAAATTTCTAATTGTCACCCACCCCTAGAAAAGAATGGCTGTGCCCCTGGAAAAGGAAGTCACCCGTGAAGACCATAACCGTCGGCCCTTCCGTAATTATTTCGGCGATAGCGAAAAATGACGTACACACTTCTTTCAGTTCACTCGAGGACGCAATTCAACATCTCCGATTCCGATTTATTCTCCGATTCCGATTTATGATTTCTAGTTCGCTAATATTTTATCTTTGCTTTATTTAATAAAGAGAGTCGGTTAACTACTGTTTGCATTATAATTAAATTCAAACGATTGTCAGTCATTTAACGAGCGCGATTTAAGTCATATCATTTATTATAAATATGGAAGACAATAAATACCAGAATATTTGAGGCAAGCAAAAATTTATGCTTGTCGCCAGAAAATAAATGTTTTATTGCGATACCTATTCACCTGTGTGTAGCTTAATATTATAATGGACCGGATTTGATAAATCAGTCCAGTCTGACTTGAAAGAAGATACATATAGTTGCATGCACGAGCAGTATGTGTTATAGAAAATTATTATAGTCAATCAGACGTAAAGAGGTAACTTATTACAATGTACGGAAGTTAAAATAATTTCAGGAGAAATGTGGCATTATAATGTTTCGTAATTTGTAAGAAGTTCTGAATCGAATTTTTTTTTATTCTCAAATTTTGAATTCCCTACAAATCTTACAAGAATTACTTCTATGACTTTCTATGTAGAGTTTCTTGGAAAACCAATAAAATATTCTACCAAAAATTGAACCTCTGCCTGTAAAGTTCCAAGTTTCTCCTCTGACTAAATACTTCAAGATGGTATGCTGTATGCTCTGACAAAAAAATGTATTTAAGAGACATGTTGCACTTCAATAGTTCGAAATTCGTAAGAAGTTCAGGAAGTTATTCTAATTCGCAAGTTTTACATGCTTTAGAAATTCTGATACAACTTTGTTGAAGAACTAAGGTGATGTGTAAGTGGACTTTCGTGAGAAACCAATAAAATATGCGTAGAATACTTGGACGTCAAAATGTAAGGCGTCAAATTGGTCTTTGTACTATATGCTTGAAAACGTTAGCTCTGATTAGGAAAATGTATTTTAAGATGGTAGATTTTATATAATTTTGTATTCCCTAGAAACCTTGTATCATTTTAATCTGTATTCTTTTAACTAATCTGAGGGCAGAAAACAACATTGGGAGGATTCAAAACTTTAGGTACAAGATTCATGATAACCAAGTTTACCATTTCACACGCTTATTGCTGTCAAGTTAAAATAAGTTTAGGAGATATGTTGCATTATAACTCTGCGTAATTTGTAAGAAGTTCTAAGCGAATTTTTTATAATTCTCCAGTTTTGGATTCCTTAGAAATCCTACAAGAACTTCTTTGATAAACTTGTATTTGAACTTTTTTGAGAACCCAACAATAAAAGATACCACCTAAAATTGAACGTCTCTTCCTAAAGTCCTAAGTCTCTCCTCTTAAATGCTTCAAGATTTCATGCTGTATGCTCTGACCAAAAAGACATGTTGCATTTAGTTGGTTTAACGCGATCCTCACTACTTTTATTTCTACTAAAGATACTTCATATACTTCCAAAATCAATAAGTCATGATAGATAAATTCTAGGGAATCCTTTAGTATTCCAGCATTACTGTTTACAATTTTTAGTTCCAAATATTCTATTTATAGATGGAAGTATGAATACGGTTTTACGAAACCGTATTCCTATATATATTATTTTCAACGCTGGTGTACATCCATTAGGCTTCGCTGAATCCTCGTAGCTTAAAAAAAATTCAATTATGTCACTACTAGCAGAATAATAGTACATAGGGCCTTAGAGGGAGCTCAAATTTGGGCTTCGAAGAGGGAGCCTTATTGGTGGCCTAATGTGAACCTAGTGTGAACGTGAAGCTAGAGGGAGCCTGGCGTGAACGTGTTTGACTGTCATAATTTATTACCTAAATTCTTGTCTAAATTGAATTCTGTGTATGACTGGTTTATTGATTGTTACCGCGAATTTATTGCTCATCTCCGTTTTGTTGTTATGAAGTAGATAGGGTTAGTAGGAAAAGAGGCCCGTGAAAAGTCGCGTCGATGAAGGAACGCCGTACCTTGACGGAATCAGGCAGAGCGGTTAGACAGTGGAATAGCCCGCCACAGTGAAACGTAGGGCAATGTGTCTACCTCTGGATTTTTCACAGGAGCTTCAGTTGAAATTAAAAATTATTAAAATTATAAACAAGCC
Source organism: Adranes taylori (assembly GCA_009867245.2). Taxonomy (NCBI): domain Eukaryota; kingdom Metazoa; phylum Arthropoda; class Insecta; order Coleoptera; family Staphylinidae; genus Adranes; species Adranes taylori. The sequence goes on from WYDF02052730.1 coordinate 2,544, forward strand.
TGCGCGTGCTAATTTATTTATTGGAATGGCTGTAGCTCAGGTGTGAGTAATTTATTGACTAGTTTGAAAATCTCAAACATATTATTTGTGTTTGAATTTATTAGTGTAACTAATTTTTATTGCAAAGACTTACCTTAAAAACTTATTTGCATGCGTGTAAAGCTTTTCATGAATAGAATAAATAGAAATAGCATTGTGTGTGTTTTATTATTCTTTGAGCTATGTTGACCCCATATAATTTCAGAATGATCGATTAATTTATAATAAGGAAAGAAAAATAAAGCTTCTTGATTTAACTATTTATTTTCTATGATTCCTTTACAGTCGGGAGGGAATTCAACAACGGGACAATATCGTAAGAGCAGAATTCGTAAGAGCAGGAAATAATTCTTTAATTCTCAAATGTTACATTCTGCGGCAATTCTGGTATAACTTTGTTGAAGAAATTAGTTGAATTGTGGAAAACCGATACAATAAGATGCGTAGAAATATTGGACGTCAAAATGTCAGGCCCCAAATTGATCTTTGTAGTGTATGCTTGAAAACGGTATGTTCTGACTAGGACTAGGTTTTAACCAATGTGAGGACAGTTGACAACAGGATTCATATCTTTAGGTACAATATTCATGTTGTTTACGATAAGTTTACCGTTTCACACGCTTCGTGTTCTGAAGTTAAAACATTTTTTTGTGAGAAGTACTTTTTGGGATATCAATAAAAAGTTCCACCAAAAATGGAATGTCTACCTGTAAAGTTCCACGTTTCTCCTCCTACTAAATGCTTCAAGATGAAGATGGTGTGCTGTATACTTTGACAAAAAAATTGTACTTAAGAAGCTATGTTGCACTTCAATATTTCGAAATTAGTAAAAAGTTCAGAAAGTATTTCGATAAAGTTTTACCTTCCTCAAGTTTTACCTTCTTTAGAAATTTTGGTACAACTTTATTGGAGACCTTGTAAGTTTGCGGGAAATCAATCAACTATTGATCTTCCTACTATATGTTTAACAATTGTATGCTTCAACTAGTAAATGTATTTTAAGAGACATTTTGCATTCAAGTTTTGTATTGCCTTGAAAACCCGCATTCCGAACAAATCACAGGCTCTTCACTTGTGAGTAGGTTTCTTTTGATCATAGTCCAATTTCTTTTAATATGATGGAAATGAGCAACAATGGGGGGGAACTCATATTTTTAGTCACAAAGTTCATGTTGTTTTCAGTAAGTTTACAGTTGAACACGCATAGTATGGTAAAATTAAAATAATGACAAGAATAATGTGGCACCAGCAATTTTCTTTTGCGTCAATAGAATAAAACGTTTTTTTAATAGACGCATTATTACAGATTTCCATATGTATATTTTTCATAATTTATATCTTGGTCAAGAAGATGGAGTATATATCAGGGAATGAAATAGGAAAGCGAAACTTGATTGGATATTTTTTAAGAGACATAACAAGATATTTACATATAATATGAAATCACAAGTTTTTAACCAATCGATCTTTTCGGTTTTGATTGGACACTAAAAGCTTTCAACAACATGGTAATGTATGTTGGAAAGTACACATAGCTATTGACGTTGATATGAGATAAATGGTACTTCAAGATCTTCAGTTGACACTGGAATCCAATTCATATCATAAGCTCAGCTGAAGCCCTATGGATCGATACGAATTTTATTACGCACCAGAAGACGCAAATATCACATGGGATCCGCACTGGTTGGAACTCATTCCGCGAGATCATAGGGCTAATTCAGGTCGATGATGATTAAGTAATATATAAATATTGCTGGCTCAACTTTTACAAATTATCATTATGTAAAAATAATTAAACCTTGTCATATTTATAATTAACAAATTAACAATATAATGAACTGTTGAATTTTAAATATTTTAATAATTTATATACTTATAGTGCGTGAAGTAAAAACGATATTTATAAATAATAACATTATAAGTAATGATAAGTTGCGTGAATCATGCTCATAGCAATGTGACTATGACATATAAATTATTTGAGTTGTAGTTCATTTTATATGAAAGCTTTCTGTGCAAAATTATTGAATCTTGTACGTTGAATAAAATACTGGACATGCTTTCTTCCGAATAGCTTGTCTTTAATATTCTACGGTTGTATACAGATTGTTATGATGTGAGAAGTAATAATGTTATTTTTAAATAATAAGAATTAATAATATTAAGTAATATGAAGAAATGATGTTAAGTTGTATTAGAAATAATATTTAGTTGTCACGTTCATCGTAATGAATCACGTTCATCGTAATGTGACTATTATCAGATTATAAATTATTTCAGTTGTAGATTATGTTATACCAGGGGTGTATAAGTTGCAAGGCCTCAAGAGCCACAACTAAAACCTTTAATATGGTTGCAGGCTATATAACAATAATTTTGTTTAAGTAACTATAGTATTCTTTTGCCACTTATTATATTGGGATATTTTTAAATAAATAAAACTGTTCTATAAAACTCCATTTATTCCTACTATGTACAACACTTACAAGTTGTTCTCAACTCTAGAAAATTTTATTCGTCAATAATGTTCTATCCTGTTTTTTTAGTAAATTAATAAAATTATTTTATATTTCGTATGTATGCAAAATACCTATCGTAATCATTTTTAATATCTAATTGTTTTATATTTGCGTAATTATATGAATTATAAAACTAATACTTTTTTGTTTAACTATACTGATTTTGTTATATTACCTAAATTCCTTAACTTATTGATTACTAATTAATTTGATAATAGTTTGAATACTTTTATTTAATATTTATTAATCATATAAATCTCAAATATATGTACTTATTATTAATATACAGTATGAGCCTAATTATTGAATTTAAATACTTCCACTTGAGATACCACAACTTCCCCCTTTTGGTGAAAAAAAAATATTTTTTAAATAATTTGTTTTAAATCATAATATAATTTAACTCCGTTTTTATTAATTTCCATAATTTTTTTTCTTATGTTTTATTACGATATTAGTATCCTTGTCCTCAACTATTTCATAAGAATCCCTATTTCATAGGATCCTTGTCCTCAACTATTTCCTTGTCCTCGCCTGTATATAGTTCATCATATTTATTTGTTGAGGTATTTCTAACAAGAACTTGGTCATCTATATGAAATTTTAATGGATTAATACACTTATCATATGTAATCTTTCTCTTATGTTAAGAATTAATGAAATTATTTCTAGCGTCTATCCACGCTGTTTGTAAGCGATTTCGTATTTCGAGGTGTGTTGGTATGTGGCTCTGGCTATGTTTTCCAAATACCAATTCATACAGAGTATACTTGGTCTCAGTATGAACAGTATTATTGTAAGTAAACGTCCAAAATGGGATCCCTGTGCTCCATGTATAAGGATAGTTAGCAAGTTGCAATCGTATATATGCTTCTAAACTCTTACGTGAATTTTCTAGCGATCCAATCGTTTCATGATGATATGCTGTGCTGTTTTAATTTCCATTTTTAAAATTTTATAGATTTCCTTTAAAACCTCATTCATGAACTCTGTACCCATATCAGTCACTATTTTTTCAGATATTCCGTAACGTAGAATAAACTTCTTTCTTAAAGCTCTAGCTACTGTCATTGATTCCTTATTTTCAATTGGATAGGTTTCTAGCAATTTGGTTAAGTCGCACTGGATCGTCAAAATATATTTATTGTTGTCCTCATCAGCTTCCAAAGGCCCGACTAAGTCTGCATATATTTTCTGGAAAGCCGATTCACTCGTTGTTGTTATGCTGAATGGTTGTTTATGTGGCCTCGTATACTTGTGCCTTTGACATTCATCACATCTCTTGATAAATTTTCCAATATCCTCTTGCATTCCATGCCAATAATATGTTTTTCTAATATTGTTATAAGTCCTATTTATGCCTCCATGTCCACCTATTGGTAATATGTGATAATCGTTTATTATCAGTTGCTTTTTCTCTGGATCAGTAATTTCCATTACTCCGCATATTACTTACATTTTTAACCCAATTTCTCTCACTTTACCCGGAACTCTTAATAATTTTATCATTCTGTTTATTTTCAATAACTACAATTTCTTTAATATAATAATTATTACATTTCTTTGACGTTTCTCAATGATGCTTCTCTAGCTAACGTTGATCGAATTTCCTTGTCTTCTGTTCCTAACTTTTTACTTCTTGAATTTCTCAAATTCTTTTCAATCATTGGCCAAATATTCTCACATATATATATATAATTTATTTTCCTGCAGGTCATAGCATATATTCTCCTTAATATATGTCTTTTCTCTCTTACTCTTCCTCTGAAACTTATCTTTTGATACTGCCATTAGTTCACTTGAATTCTCTGGTTGTTTAAAAAGTCTACAAGTCCAAGCCTGTTCTCGTCCGAAACTTTAAAACTTCCTTCGTCCTCTGTACTTCTCCTATTGTCACATTCCCGCTCTTTTTTCTGCCTTCTCGTCATAACAGTTATTTGTTCTGCCGTGCAGCATTGTAAGTTATTCAGAAGCTCCTTAAGTTCAGTGGATTCCATTCTTATCCTAGATAAAGCATCTGCAGCAACATTTTCTTTCCCATTTAAATGATGTATTTATTGTAAAATCATATTCCTCCAATAGTAACCGAAACGTTAACAGCCTACTTGAAGGATCTTTCATTCCAAATAAATATATTAGTGGTTTATGGTCAGTATAAATTTGAAACTTTCTTGAAGGGCCTAAACTTTTTTGCTTCCCAAGAAATAGATCAGAATTCTTTTTTAATACTAGCGTACCTTTCTTCTGTCTTATTTAGAGTTCTACTGGCATATACTATTGGTTTATCATTCAAATTGGAGATTGTAGCACCTAAATGCACTGGCATCTGTTCTCAGTATGAATTCGTTTTTGTCCGGGAAATCCGGATATTGTAAAATGGGAGGATTTACTAAAGCCATCCTCAAAGAATCAAATGAATTCTGACACTCGTCCGTCCACTTAAAACCTTTTTTAGTTAAATAATTTAAGGGTTTAAGGGTACGCAAAATTTTTGATGAATTTTCTATAATTATTTGCGAAAACTACGAAACGTTTTATTTCGTCACCTCATTTAGGTGTATGATATAATTCTAAAGCTTTGTATTTTTTTTAGATCTGGTAAAATACCTTTGGATGAAATATTGTGACCTAAATATACTATTTTCCTCTTTAGAAAATCACACTTTTCAGGATTGAATTTTAAGTTAACCTTTCTTAATCTTTCAAAAATCTTTACAAGATTTTTATTGTGGTCAATTAGATCATTTCCAAAGACAATTAAATCGTCCATGTATATAAAGCATCTATCATTCAACTCAAACATACAAATGGTCATGGCTCTGGAAAATGCATTAGTTGAAAGTTTTAATCCCATCGGTAATATAGTTAGTTGAAATTGTCCTCGTAGCAGCTGAAAAAGACGTGTATGTCTAGATGTATTATCTAACTTAACTTGATAGTAATCTTGCGATAAATCTAAATGAGATAAATATATTGCTCCTGAAAGTGAATCTAGTATCTGGCATATATCCGGTAGAGGCAACCGGTCGTCCTCCAGCTGTTTATTTACACCCCTATAATCTATTAAAACCTTATACCTTTTACTACCCCCTTTTTCAGAGTTTTTGGGAACCAGTAATAATGGTGAATGCCAACTAGATCTTGCCTCCTCAATAATTCCATCTTCTAACATTCTTTCTACTTTGTTATTACGTTCCTCTTTTTGAGCATACAGAATTTTATAGGGTTTAATGTAAACAGGTCTTGCATCTATTTTAAGTGCCATATTTCGGGTTAGTTGCATAATATGAACAATATTTATTCGTAATATTTATTAGAATAAAAATTTGCAATACCCTCAACAGTTTAAAAGAGGACCGACAGCATATGTCTACACCGTACGCACGCATAGTATGTATAGTGCTACTATGATTTCAATGTTAACACTGCTAAGCTGCCAAGGAGCTCTTCAGTTCCCGCTCATCAACCGCTCCGCCGCGCTCGGATGGCGTGGGACGGTTAGAAAGCGTCTAACCGCTTGAACTTGAACGCTGCCTAAATGTTCTATGAACTGAATAAAAAGACGTTGAATAGTAAATAAATGTTCAGAAGCTGCGATGAGCGGCAAGCAGCAAGCGAAAAGCGATGTCGCTTTAACGTTCTTTCCTATCGTAGCCTGCGGTCTCATATTCCCATTGCACTCAATGTTGATAAAATCATAAGCTGTTACGATCTACCGCCTTGTCGCTTACCTCTCATCGCTCTTTAAGAATCATTTAGAGAAATTTATCGAAATTATTCATCAATGTTAGACGACAATTATCACATTCTCGCACTAGATCATCCATTAAGTGGTCATTATTATTAGCTAGGAAAATTGCACCGTTCGCATACCTCACATTATTGACAACCCTGTTGTTGATGGTAATAATTCCTGTAACAATAGTGTGTAATGTGACTATAGTAAGTAATGTGTCTATAAAAATCTCTATGTTTTGTTTAACTTGCTTGAAAATCCTTTTGGATTGGATATTGAAGAGCAATGACGAGAATATGCATCCCTAGCGTACTACTTTTTCATAAAGTTACATAAGTTGGTTTCTCATCATTGCCTTTTGCTTCAAAATTAATTACTAATTACATGCGCGTAGCTATTGGAAAGTCTTTTGATATTATACATCAGTTTGTCATGTTTCACCGCATGAAAAGTTTTATTTAAGTCTGAAGTCAGGTATGCGTTAACGTTGCGACATTTCTGAACTCAAGTCGCGTCTCGCGCATGCCCAAAGCTCTTACGCAAAACCGTGTACGATGGCGAAATTTTGTAGATTCTCTGTGTGGCATAGGGTATTCCCCTGCGAAGTGCGATTGGTATTCCTTGGAGTATTGCGTAAAATACTCACATGAGTAAAGATGTAGCGGGAGTTAAAGGGTTTTATACTGCCTTAACATGATTATCAGGAAGTTTTTCACCAATAGAATGAACGATGCGAGAAATTTTTATTATTCTTACGGAAAAACTGTTTTTAAGATATTTGATATCATTAAGAATATTACTTTGTTCAGATTTTATAATAATAAAAACCTTCATATAACGCTCATAAAGTATTATGGCCAATCTTGATTGTTTTAAATTAAAATTTACGCATGGATCGCTAAAGGCGAATATTTACGAAATACACATTTATCTAAATTATTTTATAGCTTAAGTTATATTTGACGTGTTGGACAAATTTATTTATTATCTTTTTTTGTATATGTCACTAAGAGGATGCATTCAAATTAGTAATAAAACGAGGACATAATAAATTTTTTTATTATAATAAATATGCATATTTATTGACATGTAAATTTATCATGTTTATACCATGTTCAATGTGTAATATTACGCTAACTAACTACATCTTTAAATTTAAAGGTTAATTCATAAATTTTACTCAAAAGTTTAAGTAATAGTTCATATCGTGCAATAAATTTGTTTTAAATATTATCTGTTCGGTATTATTTACAATATTTATTTATTTATGTAATATATAATGTTAATTTTTATTAACAACATATATGTTGCTGGTTTTGTCTTTTGTGTGCGAAATCCAATAATTTTTTCTGCTTATAATCACAAAGAAGTGACTCGTCAATGTGTTGTTAGCGTCCCTCGGACTATGATTTGGAAAGTACGTTGTTTTACAGTATTGTTTTTTTTTATTGGATCTTTCTATCACTAGAAACATAGCCTGGTGCATTTGTTCAACAAAATTGGCTTTTTAAAAACTTGTACATATGGAGGCTGAGCTCTTGAATCAAATTATATATTGAATTGGTCCATCCTATACTTCATAACCTAATATAATTTAGTATGTCCAGGAAACATTACAAATTTAACTGATTTGAACAGGTACTCCAAATTTAATAACCGTCATGTCAATTAACATATAATGTTCGTTCATGATTGAGACAATCAAATGCTTCGGAGAGTTCAACTAAAGTCCCAACTTTAATCGGTTCAGCAGCTTCCTATGAAAAGCGAATCAGAGCAGTATCAACAGAGGACTCTTTACGAAAGCCATGCTAATTATCAGCAGTTATGAAAATGTGGAAGAAAAATTTCAAATTCTGTCATTCATTAATTGATCCAAGCCACAGCATATAGTATACTAATGGATCTGTAATGAACCAAATTGGAAATGACTATTACATTTGTAGTTGATTGGGAAATATTTCAGAAGAAATAGATAGATTAAAGATATAGGTAATGATAAATTTCGTAAAGGTTGGCCAAAATTGTCTATTGTTCCAAAACATATCGATGGTATGCGCAACATAAGTGGAGAAGATCGGCATGTGACACATTGCGAGACAGAGGAACACCGAAGACTTCAGTATATTCAATTTTGCATGAACATTTAGATGTTAAAAAAATTTGATTTCCCAACCGATTCCGTATAATTTGATCGAAGCTCAAAAAAGGGTCATTTCAATTGATATAAGGATATGCTCAAAAAAGTGGGCCGAGGAACTGCAAGATTTAAGTATGTATGAGAAAAGGATGATTGCGAGGTTTAGGTGCGGGAATGAAGAGGGGGAAAATAAATTATGGATGAATGAGCAAGAAAGAAAATTTAGAATATGTTAAAGGGCGGAGGCAAAGTGGAGCTACTGGACAAAGGAAGTGATGGAATAGAATGGGGCGATAAAGAAAGGGAAGTAGCGGGAAACTGGACGTTAAGTTTGGGGTACGAGGGAAAGGGTATAGATATAATGAAGAGGATATTAGATGAAATAAATAGACGAAAGTAAAAGGGGAAAAAAGCGGGTTTTGGGGATAGCGGGAGGGATTATAAACTAGAAGAAAGGATGGGAAAGAGAATTTTTGGTGAAAGGGGGTAATGGGATATAGGGAAGGAGAGTGTAAAAAAAGTAGGTAAGAGGGAGAGGATTGTGAATGTGGTGGGATGGAAGTATCAACTAAGGGGGGAGTAGGAAGATGATATGGCAATAACCTTCCCTTCTCCCAGGAGGGAGAATTGAATTGAATTTTGTTTATTTCGTTGATTTTGACGCGAGTTCTTGAGCCTTTCCACGCAAAGGAAGCGCGGGGTGATACAGAATGATATGCGAAAGTCACTTGTTCATTTGTACTGGCCTCTGATCGGTCGAGTTAAAGATTTTCTACCTCAATGTCAGTCTATTTTACGTCATATGTATTTCTTGTGGAATTTTTTTGCATCAGCCTTGCATCACAGTACATCTATTCTTAGGAGCTTTATATTTATCTATATTTCAATTAAATTAAACAAGAAAGTATTTCAAAAACTTCATTTTAATTGATTCGTAAGATGTTGAAAACGAAATAAATCAACAATTGTTCAATTGTGTTGTTGACATGTGTCGGGAATAACAATCATCCTTCCTTATCAGAACTATTTAAGATGAAAAAGCTATTTGTCAGTTGTATTAT
>WYDF02052741.1:0-12041 GCA_009867245.2 Adranes taylori
TCTGCCCGAAGCAGGTATCGCACAAAACGCGTTAGACTAAACGTCTAAACTCGACGCATGCACACAATACGAAGCGCATGACTTTCAGATTTTTACCTGCGATGCTCTGCCTGAAGCAGGTATCGCTCAATACGCGTTATGAAAAAAAATGCTTATTCAGAACATTTATTTTTATATAACGGACATTCACCTATATCGGACACCCCCCTCGCCCGCATTGGTCCGTTATATCGACGATCGACTGTATATGCTTTTCACAGAAATTCATAAAGAAAAATTTGTTTGCTGTTATAATTTTTTTGTTTTACTGTAGTTTTGTATTCTTATAATAGTTTGTTTTTTAGATACGCTCTAAATAATTTCAAAACTGAATAACATCAAAATCATTTTTACCTTTTCAGTAATATACATTCCATTTGTTCGCAACATTTGTGATCTGATAAGTGCTTGCGTCTCTTCGATTTTTTCTACTTCTAGTGAACTATTTTCGATTTTAAATATAACTGAAGCATAATGTCTAAGCAATCCAGACATAAACGTTACCAGAACTATGGGAACAAAGACCCAGGTTCGTATTTGCGAATCGACGATTAATTCTTTCATTTTACCAAAGTACTACAATAATAACTTTTGCTTCATAATTGTTGCTACTTACAAACTAGATTCTTTTGCTTTTTGTCATTATTTATGAAGTTTTTGACTTTGATCATTGAAAAGTTTGAAAAATTAAAGAAGCGCGCAATTTAAAAATTTATTGGATTGTTACCTCAGAAAAAATTGGTGTTTTGGTTTTGGAAGGAGTTAATTCGAATTTGAATTTTGGAAAAAAACATTTTTGACTTTGTTCTTTCTAATTTAAAAGTATTAATTGCTTTTAACTTGATAGACTTATTAGGAAGGAGAAAAGAAGAGGAAAGGAAAAGAGGTCTTTTTTTACTAATTAATTGTTTTGAAAATAATTTCTTTTCTTGTTTCTAAAGTAGTTTAATGTAGGACGAGTCTTGCTGATGTTTAGCTGCCAGGGGGGGGGCACCCCCCGCCCTCCCACCATTACTTTAAAAAGGGCTTTTTCGAAAAGTTCTTTAATCAATGTGTTTAGCAATTAATGTACATATGTGTTCTGATATATCTCAAATGGTTATAGATAATCTTTCATCTCAGGTTTTTTCAATGAGTACGCCTAAAATGTTAAAAAAATGACGGTCCAAAGGTAGTTACTGATAATGGGCTTGAAATTAGATCAAATTAAAATATTCCCAGTAAAAGATAAAGCACCTTATGCTGTTTATGTAGAAGGGGAAATAAGAAACATTGGTTATTATCATCAAATCACTATTATTGGTAAATTGTTAAATGAAACAGAAAAAGTAAAAAATATCTCGTGAATTAAAAGAAAAGGTAAAAATAATATTTCAATAGATTTTTTATCATATAAAGATGCCAATGTTCTGATTTTAGTTGTAAACATAATTGTAAAGTATTTATTCCATTTACATCTAGAGCAGTTGTAAGAGATATTCCGCATGTGTTAAGGGTTAAATAAATCTTTAATAATATCAAAATAGGTGACTCCAATGTTAAGGTTATTGGCATAAAACCCCTAACTAGAAGATACGTCATAGATGGGGAAATAAAAATTATTCCAGTCTCGTCTATTGTTGTCTCTTGTGCAGGAACGAATATTCCCTCTAAAATTAGTTGTCACTCCTTTTGCTGCGGAAACTTAAATTTACTTTCAGATGTAGAAATTTTTATAGATATGGTCATATAATGAAAAGTTCAAATCGTTGTAAATATAGTGGTGAATCTAATCTCAAGATCATGTTGGAGATATTTCTTCTTTTATTTTGTAGTGGACAGCATTCTGCTTCAGAAGATAATAAGAAAGCCTCAGATCGAGCTTGTCTAGAATTTAAATGTTAGCCCAATATTAAATCTATTATGTCTAAGCATAATATTTCTTACTATGATGCTTGTTTGCTTTACCCAGTTAATTATGGAATAATCCAAAATTTGTTGATAATAATAAGTCCTCGATCAATAAATCTTCGATTGTCATGGCTCCTAGGCCATTTCCTTCATTAAACGGTTGTCCTGAGGAAGATGGGATTGTGGCAAATGTGTTATGGAAAACTCCGGAATTTCATCTTTCTTATAGTTAAGCTACATCTCGATCTTATTCGGGATTACATCGTTTCATTCCATCAAGTGAAAAAATTATAATTAAGGATTCTGGTCCGGTTCTGATCCTAAGGTCTTACCAGGTGGTTTTAAATTTGAATCTACTGAAAAGAAAAGTTCTAATACTATATCGGTGATTGAAATTAGGACTTTATTTTACAATATTTGTAATTTGTCTCCAGAGATTAATACTTCTCCAGGAGCTCTGAGATCTACACCTACTAATGCCCTTCAGGTAGAATGTGGTGATCCTCCTTTTAGAATTCGTACAGATTATGTAGGCAACAAAATATATTTGCTCTTTAATGCGATTGAACTCTCCTATTCTGCGTCAAATTGATGACCTGTTTCTATTTCTATTTTCAGTTAAGTTTCTGAAAAGTTTATATATCAGTTAAGTTACATCATCATGATAGAAACAAGTCCCTGTCTCCTTTATTAAATTACTATAGGCAAAAAGAAGCGAAACTTGAGAAAAATCCTACATAAAATTTATTTGCAAGATGATTGACCTTGGTATTTAATTTGGTTGTAATTTTTAAATGCCTGGATTCTTTGCTGGTAGAGACAGAGTTGCCAATGTATTTAAAAATAAAACTATTATCTGAAATTTGTATTAGTAATAATTCTTAAATATACTTTAAACACAATGTTTACTTTTATTTAAGATTATACAATAAAACATGAATTGATACTTTACATTAAAATTATAATTTTTAAAATTTTAAACAATTTATAAATTTTTAGCAAATAATTCAACAAATTTAAATACCCAAATATTTTTAATATGTATTTTTCTACAACAAAGTTTCTGATTTTTATGATAAAATGTTGTTGAAATAAAACAACTAATATTAATATTTCGTACAATATTTGTTCTATGCTTATACAGGAAAACTAAATACTAAATGGAAAACTATGTATTTTTACTATGTGTTAATTGGAAAATAGTTTTGCAAAAATTTATAAAATCATTACTTTTCGGTTTTTGATTTAGAGTGCTTGTATTTTTCATTGGTGTATTTTAAAGAATAGTATCATAAACGTATATACAATTTAATTAAATATTCTAAATTAAAGTTTACACATGGATGTTTAAATGTTTAAGAACTTCTTTACATTTCAAATAAAGATTATATCCAAGTCTCTTATTACAAATATATTGTTTAAAATTATTATAGAATATAGTTTCTAGCTGATAAATATATATGCAAAAGGATTACGGAAAAAAGTCTTAAATTATATTGAATTTAATTCTTGTAATGTTTTTGAAGCATTTTCTGCCTGAAGCATTTTCTACAACTTTATAAAAGTACTCATTAAAATTATTACAAAATAAATATACATTCATGTGTATATTTTTCACGATGATTAACACTTACACTGCTGTATCTAATAGAAATGTAAAGAATTTTATAATTTTTTCATATAAAAGCGATTCTTGCAGTTTTTATACGCGCAATACACTCCAACTTTTCTACCAACTACTGTTTTAGAGTCACTCATAGTTTATTTAAAACTCACAAAACTTTAGTTTATGTAAAATTCAACACCTCAACTTTAACAAAATAAAACTGAAACTTTAACAAATTTTTTATAACTAATAACGAAAAATTAAATTAAAAATCCTATACCATGTGCGTATTTTCGAAAACTAAAAATAATTTTCTTCAAACAGAAATAAAATTCAGTCTAATAAAGAAAATAGTCATAATATTATTCAAAACAATAATATACAAAATAAGAATTTGTTTACCTACCAGCATTATACTATTTGTTTAAAATACACATTACACACTAAACAATACACGTGTAGCAGATATTGTGGTATTGATCGTTTCGTACATTTGCTTTTACAAAGCAGAATCTCTATTGGTTAAAGGATCAGTTGAACTATATGCATGTGTCTAGGACATTTAATTTGAATGTAACTCTTTATCTGTTTCTAATTTCGTTTCTTTTTCAGGAGTTTCGATTATGTTATTATGTGCTTTAGGTATTTGGTTTCTATGAAAGAGGTTATCTTTGTAATGATACTTTATCTATGTATCGAGGGAATTTTTCTATAATAATAAAAGAAATTAAATTTGATATTCTTAAACTAACTTGATTATACATCTAGTGTATATCAGCTCTTTCAGGATTTCAAATCAAAATGTTATCCTAATTTTTTGGAGCTGTAAACGGATGGTTCGGTGAAGAGTAATACCACGTCTATTTCATTTAGGGTTTATATTCCTTCATTAGGCTATAAATGTTCGGGTAGTTTGCCAGAGGATTGCTCTATCACATGCACGGAATCAGTTGCTAACTTAAATGATGTTGAATTCATTAAGTTGTCTGATGTTCAGAAAGTAGTTATTTCTCTTCTGTCCATATGGATGTTTTTGCCACTAGATTTATACCTCCCATCCGCTTGTTTCACCTTCTTATGCATATTTGATTAGTCATGTTTTGCACTTAATTTCTTGCTTTCCATGCCCTTTTTTGTTAGCCATTCTTCTTTTGCACGTCTCACTCGGTTTCGGATCTTCCTGTGTACTTCGTGGTACCCACGACTGTCCTGGTTTTTTAACTGCCGCCGCAAATCCATCAATTGAAAAATTTCATCGGTCATCCATGTTTGCCTGTTCCGTCTGCCACCGCTAGTAACTTGTCTTTGCTTAGCGCGTTCATGACCTCTTTGCAGCCGTCCGACACGAATCAATGTTTTTGGTATTTTCTACCACGGGAATTTTGTTCAGTCAGTCTTCGGTTTGATTCCTCCTGGATCTGTGTCAAACAGAAGTGAATTCAATTCTCGGAAAATTCCTGTTTTTAGCGCATTTATTCAATTTCATGTTTTTTTCATTTTTAACTTTTGCTAGAAGCAGATTGTAGTCAAAGTAAACATCTGCGCCTGCATATGTTTTAGCGCTTTGGTTCCTCACATTTCAGATCTGGTTTCTCACATTTTCATCCACATTGGAGGTGCACGAGTATAGGGTCTTGCTGGTAAGTCAAAGAATGTGTTCGTTATAACTAGGCTTTCTTCCTGACAGAATTGAACTAGTCTGTTCCATGTTCGTATGGTTGGCCTACACCATAATCCCCACTACATTCTCTCACATTCAATACATTCACTACATTCTTCGGCCGCAACTCACGTTGGCATTAAAGTCTCCCACGACTACGGGGATGTCCGAAGCTTTGGTGGTTCTTTAACAAGTGCTTCTTTAATATAGGCATAAAACGACTCAGTGTCCTCTTCCGATCCTTCGCGTATGGGTGCGTATACCTTGCATTTATCCTGGGGATTATAATAAGGTGGTTTTCCGTTTTGCTTTCCTCATCTCGGTGGCATTGCCATATCTGCCGGATATTTAGCTGCTGCTCATGCTTGTCAGATGTTAGACCGTATTGATTACTGTTCTCGGCGCCCTAACTCCGAACTAACATAGCTGATGACCTATGTCAGGAGAATGTTTATTTAGTGGCGGCATTGACTCGCCACGTCGCAGCAGTTATCGGATTTACATCTTTTAATGAATTGGATGTTCCCAATGACCATTCAGTGTGTCCAGTTATTGCTGACGCTGTATTGTCCGCGACTGCTTATTCCGTCATTATAATACTTATTTCAGATCGAATCATAATATCTTATGACCATCTTACTATCCGCAATATATGGACGCGACTGGTAACATGCAGTTCAGTATCTGATTGAGTTAAAATTTCTGACGGATAAAATTATTTAAAATTCCTCGTATCTCCATGAAAGCAGCGATAGTATTTAAAGAGAAACTTGCAACGGTTTTTAGCCTTACTGATAGCCTCCGACTCTCTTTTCGTTTTGTTTTTATGTACTTTATGCGTTTGCTATGCGTTAATGCCCTTATTTGCTCTCTCGTTTGTTTTTTAGCAAAAAGGAATCTCGTCGGTTATTTCATCATATCCAACCGACTATTGCATCGAGCGATCCCCACGTTTTCTTTTTCTATTTTTTTCATACTTCAACAATACTTTTCGGTTATTTTGTTTTCTGGCTCGTGCTTATGCGCTAACGACTTTTTTGTCTCACTTATTGCATATATCTTGTTTTAACGTATAAAATGTATCGAAACTTAACGAAAGGGAAGTCGAACGATAAGTAAATATCCGTATTAAATTAAAATGATGACTTATACTTAATTGTATTTAGGGAAATTGTTTGTTTTTTTTTTCATTTGTCTTTTTCGTTTGAGGCTGTTCAGCCGATAAGAACCTATACATAATTATAATATTTTGTTATTGTAAAGAAACATTAAAGTTATTGTAATGTATGCAAAGATTCCATCAGCAAGCTAATTCAGAACTCAAAATAAAATACTCAAAGAGAAAAATAGGAACGTGCAAAAAAGTTGTTATGATTATTATTGAGTGTACTTGCTTGTTTAACATTTTTATACTATAAACAATTATAAACAGCATATAAACTTAAAAACTTATAAAAAAGTTAAATACTATTTAAAAGCAAAACCAGGTCGTAATAAACAAGTGTTTATTACAAAGTGTGTCTTATCCAAAAAGTCGGAACCCTATGTTCATGAAATTTAGTAATTAAAGTATTTCATTTCAGAGGGTCGTGTAGAAGTTTCACGCGAGAACAAATTCCTAAGTACGATCAATCCGTGTGAGGTACTCGGAGAATTAGCTATTTTATACAATTGTAAACGTACTGCAACGATCAAAGCAGCGACCGATTGTCGATTATGGGCCATCGAACGACCATGTTTCCAAACGATTATGATGCGTACCGGTATGATCCGGCAAGCGGAATATACAGATTTTCTCAAGAGGTAAGCATATTGTATCTGATTTAATATTCGAGAATTTATGTTGATTTGGGAAGAGTTATAGCCATATTATAACTTAATTAACAATTAATTCTGCATAGCCATCGAATCACTGCTACAGCATAATCTTTGTGTGACGATAACAAAAGTAAATTGCGCAATTAAGTTTCAAATAACATGCACTTCAATCATAAAAACATATTGTCACGTTTAAATTTGTGACATGGAATTGAATTAGCTTAAACAGGATAATTAAGTTATCCTTCCAGTCAAAACAGATTCAACTTAACCGGAATCATTAGGGCATTTGTTAGGTTAGGACGTAGTCAGAACTAATAAGATGTTACTTGGGAGTTTTAAGATGGACATACACTATACATTTGATAATTAACCAACAAGTTAAGACCAAAGATTCAACCTTAATAAAACAAGTACGTTCCATGAATTCATTAAACACACCTAGATTATAAATATTTTATTTATCAAGAAAGAAATTATTTTACAATCATTTAAAGGGGGTTGCTAAATTTTGGTAAATAATAAAATAAATAATAATTAAGGTTTATTTGAATTACATAAATGTTAATTCGGGTACAACATAGTTTTCCTTCCAGTCGAAAATAAATGAAATAACGTCCAAGCAACATTTAATTAATACTAATAATAATAATCTGAACGGAATTAATACGCAATTGAATTAAGGTTGACTCACAATATAGCGAAATATAGTGCGGGTCTGACTTGTTTAACTTTCATAAAGGTTAATACGTCATCGGTATATTTTATTTCCAATACGACAGGAAATAGTAAATATAAAAACTAATAAGCAACATGTGAATAACAGTTAATTCATTTGTTGAGAAATGAAAATTAGTTATGGAGAAATAGAATTATGTATTTACTTGCAATAAATTCAACGAACTTAAGGTGTTTCACTTCGTTAATCTATATATATATATATATTAATATATATTATATAAAACAATGCCTACTCACATTTGCACATCATCCATCGTTTTCACAAATAAAAAATCATTGAGAAAATACGCGTACTTAAATTAAACTTTTTATACTGATATTTTCAACTACTAAGAAAGTTCTATCCCCGGTTTACTGCATTTTCGCCTTTTATATTTTTGGTCGATTGTGTCGCCACCTCACAAACTACATTTCGAGAAGAAGTTTATTGCTAACTTTTACTCATTAAAAGTCCATCACAAAAATTATTTTTTCAATTATCTCTCTCGAACATAAATGAACAAAAGAACTGTTTGCAATGTTTACGACAAAGATATTTATGGCTAATATCTCACCGACTTTTCTTAATAACTATTAATTTAAATTTAGGTGCGAATCATTATGCGAATTTAATGCGTGAATTAAGTGTGCTATTTATATACGTCCCACCCAACTTCACATCATTAATTCAACCATAGGACAATAGTGTTAAGCGTTCAGCGAAGTGTAAGTCTTCATCCCTGTTAAACAGATGCCTAGCGATTTTAATTAATTCAGTGATCTCTGTAAGAAATAGAACTTTATAAAGGTATTCAACATTAAGAATATAGCCAATCTATGGAAGTCTGTGAAAACATCAACACTGAAAAGTGGATGGCATAGATTGTGGCCAGGTTTAATCTTATTATATCTGGTAATAATTTTAATTGGTTTAGGGTTTCCAAAGGAACGGATGTTGATCTATTTACAGTTCATCATTACATTGATTCTAAAAACTTAGAAGTCCGGAGAGAAAATCTGTACAAGGTAGTGATAGAGATGAAAGCAGTGATAAAAATGAAGAAAGTCTGAGATAAAGAATTTCTATTAACAGCTTAATTACATTGATAGTTGAACAACTGGCTGGATTAGACCAACAAAGTTATGTAAATGAAGAAAAAATGAATGTTTATATTGCTCCTAGATATACTTATTAGGAAAATACCAAAGCGTATGAAGACACTGTACGATATATTCAGAAAATAGCTAAGCAACAGAAAAAGCACCACGACAGGGTTGAACGTACTCACCGGGATACCGGAGAAACCCCGGTGGGCCACCATGCTACTGCTATTTTGAAGCAGTGGGGTCGGAATTATAATATCAATACAATACAAAAACCTTTATTTGGCATAATTAACCCTAATACGCTGCAACTAAATTACATATTCCATATTTAACCACATATTCAAAAAAAAAACTTAAACCTAAAGCTCTACATTACTAATAACCTGAAATTGCACCCTAGATCCGTATTCCACCTGTAACCATTCACCATTCTTCCCGCTACTTTTAATACTTCTTCTCCCTCTTCCCTTCCGTACATCATTCTTTTCCCTACTTATTAACTAATCCTTTTTTCTTTGTTTTTGTTTCCCTTTTCTTTCTTTCTACCCCGTTCGTTCTCTTATTTACCCGCTTCCCTTTCCATCATTTTTACCTCTCTTCCCCTACATTTGTCCTCCCTACCACCACCTCCCTCTTTCTTCTATCGATTTCTACCATAGTTTTTTTCCATTATCTTCCTTCCCATTCCTCTTTCATTCATGCATCTTCTCCGATTCTTCACCTCCTTCTTTTGAACTACATCCAATCTTATTTCCTCACATTCTTTTATCCAGTAATCCCATTCATCTACCTTCTCATTGCACAATGTACATTTCCTTTCATCAACACTCATTCAATATCTATTCACTCTTTCTTCATTTCCACATCTAAATCTTGCAATCCTCATTTTATCCTTCATACTAATTCCTTACAACAAGTACTTTGGCATCCTCCCAGTCACTTTTAATTCAGTGTACTTTCTATTATACCTGCATTCCTTTATCCGCACTCTTCTTTCTTGCTCTTCTATATCCATCAACATTCTCTCCACTGACCCCTCGCAGACCCTATCTTCATTCATCCTATTATACCATTCGTCCATCGATAATCCACATCTCTCATACATCTCTTTACGATTCTTCACCCAACTAGTCATGACCTCTCCATTTCTTGCGTTTCTTAATATCTCTATATATACTTTATTTACAAGTCTCCCTTCTTCTTTCATCATAACTTTCCATTCGTATTTGATTAGTTCTTTGACAGCCTTTATCCATAACTTGTGTTCATTAAACTCCTGTAGTATTATATCCGTAGGTGTACATTTGTCTAATCCCAATATTCTTTTCAAATATTTCAGCCCCTTTCTCTCAATTTCCTTTCTCTCTTTCACCATCCATACCTCTGTCCCATATATCAATATACTCTTTACACACACTTGTAATATTAACATTCTCATTTTGACCAAATCACCGAACCTTTCTTTCCATACATTTGCTAATCTGTCCGCAGCCATCCCGCTTTTTTTACTACCATACCCACATGTCACTCACACCTCCACCATTACACAACATCTATCCCAAATATTCATACTTCTGAACATTTTTAATTTTTAACCCATTTATCTTAATAGAAAGCATGAATCTTTCTATTTTTTGTGTTATACCCCCTGTCTTGCATTCCATCATTTTCGTTTTGCTCACATTCATTTCCATATATCTATTCTCCATATATCTATTCACCCTTCCAATTAATTCTTTCATTTCCTCCCTACTATTAGTCATACACACTGTGTCATCCGCATAGGCCAGTGATCATATTCTTACACCACCTATATTCACACCGCCATTTTGCCCCCTCTTCAACACCTCTTCCAAATCAGTAACATAGATGTTAAGTAAACTAACGCTTATCGCACAGTCCTGTTTTAACCCCCCCCCCAACCTTTAACCATTCAGATACCTTATCTCCAATCTTTGCCCTTACCATTGTCTCTTCACACAATTCTTTCATTCTCAGTCATCAGCCCCACCAGCTCCATCTCCTTTATTCGCCTAATGTCTTCCATTACTTCTTCTATTGTAATTTTCTCTCCACTCCATTTCTCCTCTATGAAATCACTTCTTTCTATATTCCTACTGGTATCCCCATTCAGTCCCTCAAGCAAATTTTATTTGCAGCCTTCATCCCACTCTCCTATACTTATACCTTCTTTTTCTCTACCCGTCTTCTCCTTCTTACTATTTCTCAAACATTCCTACATCTCCATTTCCATCCTTATAGTATTTATAACTTCCCTTTCCTTTCTATCTTTTTCCTCATGACAAATGGTCTCAAAAATATTTAAATCAGTCTCTCAGCCTTTGACAATTTTAACGAACTCAGAGTCTGACACTTCCCACTACATTTGATCATTGTTTTGATTTGATTGTCATTTGATCATTATTCTGTCTTCTGAGCATATTGTCCTTTGATCATTATTGTCATTTAATCGTTTGATCATTTAGTTACTTGATCGTTATTGTCATTTGATCATTATTATCATTTCATCATTATTGATCATTTGATCATTATTGTCATTTGAACATTATTGTTCGCTGTTCACAATATGTCTCAAACGTTTTTAAATCTCTCAGTATCTGGTCCTTCCCTTCTCTCTCCATTCCCCTTTTTCTTTCACATATTCCTCCCATTTCTTTTCACGTAATCTTATCTTTTTATGTTCAAAAAATGAAAAATCCAAAACTTTAGTTTATTTAAATTCCTTCAGATATAGCTATTAGACACGTACGAGTATCTAAAAATGTTGATTCTGTTTCCAGCCCTCAGAGAGCCGCCTAGAGAATATAGATTGGGTAGGATGTTTCTGACAGTTTCATACACTTGCTTCTTTCTTTGAAGGACTATACTGGTGTAAGTTTCGGGTAAATATATAAAGCATATATTCATCATCATCATCAATCAACCCATTCCCGTTCACTACTGGACATAGGTCCCCCGTAGCCTTTTCCATGTGTCTCTGTTTTGTGCGGTTTGCATCCAGTTGTTGCTGACACGCTTCAGGTCATCAGACCATCTTGTTCGTGGGCGGCCTCTACTCCGAAACGCTTCTTGGCTCGGTCTCCGTTCGACAATGCGTTTTGTGCAACGGTTATCTGACAATCTGGCAACGTGCCCTGCCCAGTTCTATTTTAGTGTTGTTATTCTTTCGATAACATCTGT
>WYDF02052752.1:0-12040 GCA_009867245.2 Adranes taylori
TTTACTGGTATATATATATATATATATATATATATTATATATATAAATATATATGATAATTATTCAAAAATTTTTGACCGTAGATAATTATCCATGGTACAAGAAATTATAGCTCCGTAATAATCACATAAAAGGAAAGATTGTATTATTTATAAATACATAACAAAAAAAAATAACAAGTAATAATAAAATTTTCTGTCAAGTTTTTTACATTAGCTATAAGTTTGATAAACCCTAAGAAAGTGTTTGTATGCAACAAATCGTATAATAAATTCATTTGATATAGAAATATTTAGAATACTTTTAGAATCTTTAATGATAATCATAAAAAATCAGGTTAGAAAAACATATATTTAGAGACAAAAGTAAATTGCTTTGTCATGAACATTTTGTTGTATAGAAGTAGATACCAATAACTCAGTTACATATACGAAAAATAATATAAATTTATCAAATAAATATGCGCAATAAAAACATATCGTTATTAAAACAATATTTTAATGGCTATAATGTTTAAGATTAAGTTAGTTCAACATTAGTTGTATTAGGCTTATTAAGATTATAATATAACAATCTTGTAAAACATGCAGTTTTCCGTGTCTTATTTTCTAAATTAATGTACCATAGGTAACTAAAATACAGAAACAACTCTTTTATTTAATCAACATATCACTCACCGGCTGTGATAATAGCACATCTAAAAAATGCTTTGTTTTTGCTACGAGCGACTAGGGTTTCTCCTGTTTATTTGGCCTACTACGTGTTTTCGATGGACGAAAATATCCAGCTTCCTGGCAATCTCTTAGGTAGTCTTCTTCCCATGGATCTAGTAATTTTACAAATATGAACTCGTCTGCCCTCTTCCATACTATTAACATGATTATTCAATTCTCTATTTCTAACCTGGCTCCATTTCACTACGTCTTGTACTTTGCATTTTTGTCTTATAGACTCGATAGTCTGTCACATAATGTGACAGCATCTATTGATCCTAATATTTTCATCTCAGTCAAAAATAACTATGTAAACAATGACTTTTTCCAAAACTTTTACTTTTTAGTAATATGCTGAAGTATCTAAAAAATCTAAAATGTACGTTAAAAATCAAATAATTTAAAAATGATTAATATTTCTTATTTTTTTTTAAATTAATTTTAATATCTCAGGTTTTTGTTACACCTTCTGAATCACACTTATATCTGAAAAAATATCTTCCTAAAAAGTTTCACTATCAAACTGTGAAGTTAATGAATAGTCAGAAAAAGTGTTTTATTTTTTTTTTTCTATAACTAAAACCACGGCTATCAGATAAAATTTTGGTGGATTTTTAAGGGAATGACCGGGCGCATTCGGTATGACATTCGTTGGCATAATTCGTATTAAAATATCGCTGAATGCACCACAGCATAGCATAGCATGCCTATCTTTGCCGACCCATATGTTGCACCGCAGCTCCGGAGCATGCACGAATATTTTAATACATTATATGGAAAAATGTGTGGACGTGATCACCTAATCATATACTAGAAATCATGCGTTTAATTATATTTTGTACAAAATAAATAGTGAATCTTTTAATTTTGACTGTCACCTTATAACTCGTCTATTTAATTGAATTAGCACAATAACAGGGTGATTATAAAAAGCCTTTCACAAAAATTTTTATTGCTCAAAATCACTGCAGTACATTCAATTGTTTACATTGACAAAATTTAGTTGCCTTACGGGTGTGGTCCAAGTTTCATTTTCTCAACTTTCATAGAGTTCGAGATATTTAGGATAGAACACTTTCTTTTAGGGCAAATAATTCCGATATTTTGACGTGCTTTTAAACCCTTAAATCCTTTTAATTGCATAAATATTAAAGGCACATTTGATGCAAGGAATTGGAAAAAAATACTGCAAAAGTTTTCGAGAATATAGATCGCAAATTTTCCAAAACAAAGAACACCTTGCATAAATGTGAAATTGTGATTTTAGAAAAAAAAAATGTTTCAAACAAAATCAAAGGGACTGTAGGTAGCCTATAGAATAAAGTTCATTTGAATGTCCTATATTTTATAGTTTCTGAGATATGTAACTCGAAAAGTTTGTTAAAATTTAATCGTGGCAACGTCGCGTTCTCTAATAGTTCGCAAATGGAACTAACCTTAGTCGATGCCAAACACAATGTGCTATATATGTGCAAAATTTCTGCCTTCAATTCTGAACAAAAAGAACAAAAAAAGTTACAAGTAACTTGTTTGTCTTGCTAAAATTACATCTACCAAGTTTCATTTAAAATGGTCCAATAGGGTAGAAGAAATTTTTGAACGTGTCTCATACGGTCATAGAGACACCGAAACAATGCCTTATCTTCAAATTTTGTGGAAGTTAAAATTTTTAAAATAAAATTTTTCTTGTAACAAATTGTTCCTTATGACCCCCTTTTTGAACTACGTATAAACGATTTGCAGTGATTTGAATACAAGAGATGTGCTAAAGTGAATATCAAGGTATTGACATGGCGCCCGGTCCTACCACCAAAATTTTATCTGGTACCCTCGTCTTTCCGTTATATACGTTTATAGAAGAATCACTATAATACATATTTATTAGTAAATTATAGTTTATTATAGAATATTTTATTTGTTTTCTCTAAAAATTTTATTAAGACAAATTCAATGTTTGTATATTTATTTTTGATTAAAAAAATCGTTAATAATAGATAACATATCATCAATATATATTGCATAAAACAAGAACAATCATGATAATAATGATAAATGGAATACAATAAATATTTGCCATGACCTACCTTACTTCCCTGTATAATAAATATTGTTTAAGGAGGACATTGTCTAAGCAATTTTAGTACAACTTCAATTTGTAAATATCTTTACATCATTTATTAAAAGTATTGAATAGGAAAAGACATATTGTAAAGGTTTGTTTATTTTAAATATAGAATAAGAAAACTAAATTAATTGATTTGTTGATGTAAAGGTGTTATGTCGTTTTGTCGATTTTTGTTTGTTATGTCGTTTTGTCGATGGAACATCTACTCTCCATGTAAGGTATGTATACTTGTAATGTATACATGTAATGTATACTTACATAAAATGTAAATGTGTACCCACTTTAAGTTTCAAATGTAGTTACTTTTATTTTAAATCTAGTTAGATTTCAACTATCAACGTAAATATAGTTACTTTTGGAACGCTTGTAACATTTAGCACTAAAAAATAACATTAATAAGAACATAAGCTTAAAAATGTTTTGAAACAGTTTTATACAAACAATGAGCAAAAATATGTCCGAACTTCGACTCATGAAGCATTCACCAATATTTTAATACATTTTATGAAGTATGTAAACAGAATGGTGAATGGTTGGAATCTTACAGAGCTTAAAGTGTTCGAGAATCTACCTCCAAGCATTAACCAATATTTTAATACATTCCATCAAAGAAGTAATACCAATGATGAATGAATGCTTTAGATTTTATGGAAGATTTTTTTAGATTCTATGGAACTGTGATGGAACATACATGGCTATTTAAATTGATTTTTCCGTTGTCCGAACTGCTATTATTTTTGATAAAACCTAAAGCACTTAATCCTATTTAAAACTTAACTTGGATAGATCAATTGGATAGATCAATTACCCACTTCAAATACACTTAATAATTTATTAATAATATTTTATTTCCTTTCAAACATTTTTTACTTCATATTCTCATCTTCTTACTACATTTAGCATAGCTTTCCCTTTTATTGTTAATTCGAAAAAAAATGTTTCAACTAACTTTTTTAACGCTCTACTTGTGGTTTTAATGGATTTCCACTAATTGATATCTATATATCTTTCTAGTATAATTACTATCTATAACTCCCACTAGGTTTCCCCTACAGATTTACACTTATTCACTTGAATTCCATTCTACTAATTGCGTTCGCTCATTATTGATACACCTGCAATCAGATCTGTTTTCCCTATTGTCACTGACTGATAACAGTGTCATACAGTTCGCTTTCGTTGACTATTGATTAACCTCAAATCGGAGATGTTCGCCCTACTTTCGATAAATTGTATAATTAATGTTAAATAATTTTTTTTCCGTCGGCAAAAAGATTGCAACTCTCTGATTCCTATATACAAATTCTAGATCTGGCTAATATGTAAGTGTGATCTACAAAATGTATCAAACTATAACTTATTCAATGAACTGACGTGCAAATGAAAATCCTAAATAATATCCCAACTGTAGCAAACAAACTGCTTAAGTAGTTATAACAATTCATAGGATCTAGGCATCTTGAATAATTTATATGACTTACGAATAAGTTCATACAGTAGAATTTAATTGAAACCAGTAGAAATATCCTGGTTACAATATTTAATTTCATTAAAAGAATTGAACATTGAGCTAATAAATGCAGCAGTGGACTACATCGTAGAAATATTTTGAAGACTAGGATGCTCCTCGAGGTATATGCACTAGCCGAATGTCAAGTATCGTGACTCCAAAAGCTATAAAAGCAATAGCGTCATTAGTCCGATAAATAAAAATTATGGGCGAATTTTAATTGAGAACAAATTCAAGGTGCCAAAAGAACAAAACGGTATCAGTGTGGGCCGTTCCTCCACAAATTGAATACTTACTTTAAAACACGTAATAGAAAAGAGTATGGAAAAGGGATGAACCTTATATTTGTAGACTTTCAGAAGGAACAAAAAACGGAATACAGAAAGAATTTCATGTAGCAAAATAACTGACACAAGAAGGTTAATTATCTTCAATATTATTTAAAATCTTTTTAGAGAAGACACCCACGTTATGAAAAATGAAACGTTCTGATGGAATACTACTGATAGGAGATGAAATTATTTATACCCTCTTTTTCGTTGACGATCAGGTGCACATATGGGCGATATAAAAGATGCTAGTTACATTCTAAGGTCATTGCAGCAATAATTCGAAGAGTTTGGTCTGATCCTAAATACAAAAAACCGAACACATGTTAATCCCTGATTTGTATGTCGTGTGCTACTATAATTTTTATAAGCAAGTAGAATTCGTCCTTGTAACTGGTTTTTGAGTCCTTTGCGCATAGCTATGAACCATGTATATGTACAAAGGAAGACAGCAGCCGAGGCTGGATAAGAGTGCTTAACGCAGGGCTTAGCTCCTTAATTTTCGCGCTCTTCGCGCAAATAAATCAAATCAAATTAAATATCACATTTCATTCATCAAATTAGATGTTTCGATATATTAAATCGAATATTTATTATTTCTTTTTTGCAATTTACTCAAATTTTGTTAAAAAATATGTTCATTATATGTTTAGCATAGTATCAAATGCTTTTATTTGTTTATAACTTTATTTATATATTCTGACATAATACATTCTGGTTTATAGCATAATATATTCTGATTTATAATAGATTAAGGTTCTTATTATTTTAAGTAGTTATCTCCACAAACATAAAACTTAATTAATATAAATTGTTCAATTTACCGCATGGGTCTTGCCCGAGCTTCCCCTATGCAATCTAAAAGTACTGCGAATTATCAGCAAGTTATATCCGGTTACATATTATTTTGTATTAGCTTATTAACTTCCGAGAATCAATAACTATTCGCTACATTTATTTCCCTGTTGAATCATATTATTTTGGTAGTAGTAAGATCTGTGCTTACACCGAAGAGGAAACCTATTCTATGTTTTGTGGGTTTTCTTCTTTCTATATGTAAGTAAACAATAAATCTATATAAGTAAACAACCACTTTGGTTGACTATAAATCAATCAGTGTTGATATCTGAAGATTTTACTGAAACAAGAAGCATGTATATTTTTCTGTGAGAGTCCTTGGTCTATTTAAAAATGAAGTAACCATTTCTGATTGTTGACAATGGCCTCAATTTGTAGGTGCGCCTAAAATTCGCATTGGGCAATTCTTAATCAGAAACTAGAGTTTAGAGAATAAAGAATTAGATTCGTTTCTAAAACGGAGTCTAATAATATGTAAAAAATTGCTTACATAAACTACTCCTTGAAACGCAGATTTTTAGCATTCTATAGGAACATAAACGTACTTTAATAAAATAATAAAAATTATTCACATTTTTGTGGTAATTATAAATTTTAAGTAAAAATAAAAATAATTGCAACATCTCGTCTCGTATACTATTAAAACAAATATAAGATAATCTCGGTCTCAATCAGATATAAATAAATATTAAAAAAAAAATTGTTTATATCTGAACAGAAAAGAAAGACACAAACCAATTAATCAGTTATTAAAGTGCAGACTGCAAAATATGTAATATGTGTTTAAGAATAATCGTTTTTTGTTAGAATTAAAAATATATATATATACTTATAAATAAGAGCTAAAGCTTCATTTGACGTCAAATAAAACTAAATTATAAAAGAAAATGTTAAAGTGTATTTAATTAGATTTATTATTTAATATTAATAGATGAAATTAAATTTTAGCTGTAAACGTTATTTTTGAAAATGTGTATAAATAATCTCGATATATAAATATCGTGTTTAATCATTCTTGAATTGAAATTGAATTGAATTAATTGTGCAACAATATATTTTACTAAAATTTTTACATATTTTCTTAATTAAGAATGCATTTTTAATTCTAATTATATTGTAATGTTTAAAATTCACGACAGTTTAATAGTGCGGGTTCGTATTTAATAAATCAATTTATAACGTTCATTTCAACTGATAAACCCACCCGAGTGTATTAAAAGAGATCGTAGAAAATAAATAGTTAAATAAATAAACTTTTTTTTAGTTATTAGAAATTAATCACTAAAGTTGAAACTATATTAGATCAATATAGCTCAGAAAATAATAAGACACAATTTGATTGCAATTTATACTATGCATGAAAACTTTATTACACGTGCAATATTATTAACAATCGATAATTAAAATTATAAATATTTTATCACATAATTGAATGAATTAAAAAAGCATTTTTAATATTATAAAATTATATAATTTGTTTATCATTAGTGAAATATATAAGTTGTTTAGTACTATGTTATTAAAATACATTTAAGTAAATTAATAAAAATCTTATAAATATATTTAATGGAATATAGGTTTTATATGTTGACCAACTAAATATTCTTAGAACGATTTTCGAAATATTAATTTCAACTTTTCTTTTGATAATTAATCAATTAAGAAAAGTAACAAAACTAAAGAAACAAATTTCTACAATTTCAAATCAACATAAAATTGCTATACATCAATAAAAATTGAACTAATAGAAAGAAAAAACTGTCTTTTGTGTGTTCTTTATGGATTACATAAAAATGTTTCTTTAATAAAAATATATATAAAGCTAATTGTTTTATTTTTCCATACCACTAAAATATCTTAATTTGTCATTATTTTAAGGCCAATTGAATACAGTTTGCCTCTTTTGATGGCGTTGTGCGCGTATGTGTCTCACCGAATCAGTTCCTATAGAGGCTGACCAAAAGCCCAATAGAAATAATAATTGATACTTGAGTGCTATTAAATTAATATAAAGCTGTATATAAGACGTTATCGTGAATAAGACACATACAAAAATTGAAGGAATTATACCCAAAACTACTTCGAAAAATTCATCTTTGATCTTTTCTAGTAATACATAATTTTGGTCAAGTTTTTCATACCCAACAATTTAGATGAGAGCAACAGGGGTGTTTTTACTCCCCAACGTGACGGGAAAGAGAAAAATCTTTTCATGGGGTAAGTAGCAATTCACTTCTACCGTACGGGATCTGCTTGTACAACGGTTACCAAATGCGATTCACTGAAATATCCACATTAATTTACTTGCCACAGAATGAAGTTCTAATCCATAGATTCCTATTATCTTTTTAAATAAAACACTAAATTTTGCCATTGGTAGGGTTATGAGTACTTCTCTTATTTAATTCTGCAAGATCACACATAAATTTAACAAAATTCTGCGCAACTTTATCAACACAAATCGTCCCTCTCAGTTAAGGCGATTGGAGTAAAACAGATACATAAACTGAGCAAAATGTATTGAGATTAGTTTAGGAAAGGCGTATATACTAGAAAATTATAATCTGTGCATTTAAAATAAATAACGTCACATCTAAACAAGAATATAAAATTATGTTTGTATTTAATTACTACCTACTTGCAAATAGTTTATGTAACATCTCTTTGTTGAGAGCATGTTAAAATAGTAATGCATTTGCGATTTTACTTATAGGACTATTAGACTTATATTATGAATGTTGAGAAATAATAGAGATAATGTGTGGGTACTTACGTATTATTATTTTGTCATTGAGAACTATGTTTCAGCTTAGCCCATCTAAGTTCCTAGTGTCAAATAATAATAGGAAATATTAATGGGATAAGAGATCCTAAGCTAAGATCCGATTAAAAGATTTGTAATTCCTACAAATAGGAACATTACGGATCTGCCATGTGAAACATATTGTATTCTTATGTTTATGCCCAGTTAACTGACATTACCTATCTAATGGATCTGATGTCAGGATCTGATATCTGAATCAGGATCTGATGATGTTATGTGTAGTGCAGAACATTAATTAATTGTGCTATTTATTTTAATCTACTACATTTGGTTGGTTTCAAGCTGTCATTGGCGTTCGTTGTGGCAATATTGTTTATTTTTGTGCGGCACTAGCTTACCGATGTGAATAAAAACGATATAGCAGAAATCTAGACTAATCGGACATTAAGCAGGTGTCTGATTCTGTATGCAATTATTGTTAGAGCGAACACAATTGCGCAAGTCACTTATGGGTGGCCGTCTTTAGAGTTGGCAGTAGTGAATTAAAATTAAGCATAGCAATGTCTCGTTAGGTATGATGAGTCTTTAACAGCGATTGTTATATCCACACTCCTACTTGTTAATTTATTTGTAAATTTCTAGCAAATATGAGATCTGTAAGTTTATAGTGTGAGATCTATAAGACGCGTTCCGGACTAGTACCTTTGTTAGAGGTTACAATGGTATTAAGTATGTATTATACTGGTTAGTCGTTCTAGCGTATGAATTCGCCTATGTCATGATTCTGTTGGCGAATGAATCTAGAATGGAGGGGCACACCAAAGTTATCTACCCAATTCTGAGCTGGGTGTGTTTCTTTATGGTTCGTCGCCTCTAAAAACGTTAAACCTAATTATAACTAATTAGGTAATTAGTAAATTTTAAATTGTAATGTCTTATAAAAAGATAATATCATTATAAAAATCAGTTGTGAAAAATGTGGTACTAAAGTTAATTTTGGAAGCTCGAAGAACGATTCCGTTGATTCGGGAAGTATAATTTTGTTACTCAAATAAGCGTCAGGTCTAAGTTTGCCATTTTGTGTGTTTAATATAGGACGGCTTGGTGTGACTGCCAGAGTTTATTTCAGAGTCTAGTAATTATCAGGTTTCTGAGAAATCTGGGCCGTAAAGTAAAGATCAAGCGCATTTCCTAGAATTATCTTGTGAGGCAGTCCTGCGGTGAGTTTCAAGTCTTTCTACATACCTTTGTTTGCATCCTTGAGAGCTTGTCATGTTAGTAAGTCTTTTTGTTTAGTCTTTTTGTATAGTCTTTTTGTTTATCATCATTTAGTCAACGCATCATGCAAAAAATTTAAATTATTTTTAGGTCCATCCTTGTGCATTTATTTAACACAATTATTTGTTTGTACGATTTATGTTGTAAAATGGGGGAAGCCAGTATTTAAAATTCACTCGAAGAAATAATCTTGAATTTGACAAGGAACTGATATTTCATTTATTAAGATATTTGATTTTAATATTACATATTTTATTTATGGAGGGAACACCTATACACAGATTTTACAGAGTCAGGCTTGATAAGTCAATGACAATCGGCTTGTAACAGAGTTAATTTAAGAGAGAACGCTGATAGTAGAAAAATAAAATCCTCATTTGTTGTACCAGATTTTAAGTTACTTTAGAACTCTCAACCGCTTTTGACTCACCACTTTTTTCGAATAATCGCAGTATATATCCTTGTTTCACTTTGAGTTTTATCTTTGACACGCTTTCTGTTATATTTCTATCTTTCATATACACACAATAAAACGCTGTCAACCGGGCGGTCAACCCCAGTTATTAAGCTTTATTTAAGTACAATTATTTCTTCGTAGTATTCGACAATAGCTTAAACAAACCTTTCTAGGCCCTACAGATGTTTATCTTCAGCGAATAAAAGCGTGAAGTAAATTAAGGAAAATCTATTGCCAGTAATTCAAATAATTTATATACACATGGTACTTCAATTCAAGAAATAGTCATTTCAATAATTATAAGGACAAAAGGATTTCTAGCGAAATTATATTGAAATGATACCAATTATTTGTTTATTTTTATAATCTAAAACAAATTTTAAATTCCTCATGATTCCAAGTTAATATATACATATACAAATGATGCATTTATTACATTAGTTTTCTCTTGAATCCTTCCATGACCAAAATATCTATTTTCAATTTACATGCAACTTCATGTATTCTCATAAAACATTAGGACACAAATTAAGATCTGATGCCAGTGGACCTTGTTAAAAGAAACTTATTTACTTACTTTAAAAATGAAACATTTTGATTTAGTTTTAATTAGTTTTATGTCTTAATTACAATCTTATTAAAAATTTCTAGCAAAGAATTTATTACTTTCAAACAATTACATAAGTTTCAGCAATTTCTTTAGTTCCATTAATTAGTTATTTCAATTTCATTACATATAAATTTTATTAAATTATGACGATTGCACAAAATTCACTAATCGTATTATTTCTTTAATTATGTCTTAGTTACTTTATAAATTTGTTAAATTCATTCACCAATGCAAACTGAAATGATTTATAAATTCATATAACACTTAAATAACGTTTCTTATATAACATTTATATAATATATTAATTAAAAATTATTAGAGACTGCATTAATGTTAAATATGGCTGCCGCTTGAATATTATAATCTATACTTTAATTATAAATACTAATATTATGACTACTGCTTACGAACTAAAATCGGGCGGATTGCGCAAGTCGAATATGCCCTTTTATATGATTGCTGCGGGTCGTGTTCGTACGCTACAATTATGTGCGAAGTAGGAATATGGGTCATTTCTAATTGATGTCCCTAATAAACTAGTTGTTGCTACCTAGAGGTGCGCTTATAACTCGATTCCCCTTGAGAACATTGAAGTATATTCTATAGCTTCAATTGAACAGTATTTATTGAAAGAACTGGATTAATCGATGTCTAAACGTCATACACTATTTGATTCAGTACTTGTATTGGCTTCAGTCGTTGTATTTTGGGTTTACTTGTTCTGGATAAACTTTTCTTTTTGCATAAATTTAACTCATTTTGATCTTTTAATTGATTTTGGATTGATCCTATTTCAACCAAATTAATTTATTCCAATTCCATTTTAATCGGTATATTTTGCGTATTTTTACCATTTTCGTCCATATTGATTTCAGGTAACTGCATAGATGATGTATCTATAAGCTCGGTACGGTGGGATTTGAATGATTTTTCCAGTAATGTTCATTTGACAAAATTGAGGAATAATTATTATGTAACTGCCTTTAATCCTGTTCTTTCATAGTGGGATTTACAGTAATACTGAACTATAATTTCTTTCGGTGTAATTACTAACCATTTACTTTCGGATAATTTTAAAAATTTTACATTTTATATTTCTACTGTGTGCTGTTGACAACTTTTATAGATAGATAGATAGATAGATAGATAGATAGATAGATAGATAGATAGATAACCCTTATTGGCATAATTTACATCACTTAAAACTACATGAGAAAGAAAAAGAAAAAAAAATTCAAAGCATTAACACAATACATACACATAAGTTCCTAAAATTATCCTTTACCCTATTTATTCCCAATCTAACTTAATCCTAACTTAAAAATATACATCTTAAATCTACACTTAATCTACTATACATAATCTTCTATAATACAGTATTCCCTTCAGTATTCCC
>WYDF02052763.1:0-12040 GCA_009867245.2 Adranes taylori
AAGATATTTGGGATTTGTTTTATGTATGACAGCAGTGCGGTTATAATCAGTTCATTTAAACGCATGTAACAAAAAAAAGTAATTATATATTCATATATAATTTAGATCTATTGTTTGAGCCTAAATAATTAACTATAATTTGTTTTATAAAAATTACTTTATTACTTTAGTAATTTAATAGTTATGTTATAGTTGTAATTTTATCTACCTGGATTGGAATTTCATATAAAAGTAATGTACATTCCTAATACATTACGTGGGCAATTTTAAAATGTAGGTACAGTTTTATCACCTTTACTGAACAACACTGCGCATTCACCATAACAACAAAGACTTCGAAAAATTAAAAAGAATCGTCCACTTCATTGGCATATCACTGTATGAAACGGGATTCTAAAATTAAGAAAGTTTGAGAAAGAAAGAGACACATATAGGCCTAATATGTGTAACAAACACGCACTGCGCTTAAAGAAAGACACCGCACAACGGTGGTTCGCTTTAATAGTCGGACTGACGTGATAGACTTCAAACGCACTTTGACCGAGCGTCGCGATAGACTGACGACGCGACACGACGCTGGGCGTCGTTTTGCTGTAAACGAGCAAGTGAGATAGTATGGTCATTCGTCGCGCTTGCCCTACAATTGCCTATGTTGTCAGGTTCTTAAAAATATTTTTGTAATAAACTTTTCTTTTGTCACGATAGTAGGAATTTCATAATATTAGTCAAATTTAATACTTCAATGGTTTTACCAACTTTTACATTTTTCAAAGCTTTGGCACACGCAATCTGTGCTATGTATTTTGTAGTTCATTTATTTATGACAGAATATCATTAAATGCGTCAACATAGTCTTGAACTTTGAAATAAGTACACTCTGCATTGGAGTGACGTCATTCATGTTTTCATTTGGAAACAATGTCAGTTCACAACATTTTAATTCTAGTTACAATAAGCTATGACCTCTAACTATTTTATTTTAAGTTTATTGTGACGAAATCATAGATAGTATGTAATACTTTTATTTTTTTAATTATCTGTCATCATATTAAAACTAGTTCTCTATATCATATTAAAACTCTTTGTAAAATGTTATGTTAGTCAAACACAAATCTAATAATAAACACATCCCATATATTCATAAGGGTCAGCCAGACGCGTATATAGGGAATACCTTTGAAGGCTTTTTTCACATCCAATCAGCATTTTGGCGCTTGATTTTGGGGTCATATTAAATAATTTCAATAATGTGATTTCTGGCAATTGCCATAGATTTGCGGTTTGCTGATTTGAGGTCTATGCAGGTCTTTAAACTGAGAGATGAGATTTTACAATGCTCCATTTCCAATTTATGATGGGAAATTTGAATGGTTAAATCGATTTGGATCCTATGATATAAAAGAATCTAAAAAACATCTGGCTGATGTGGAAAGGAGTATTTCTATTTATAAATTTTGTTCAAAGAAACATAGATTTTTATTTTTCATATACCGTATAGGTATGTAATACCTATACGGAGGGAATAGATATTGGATGAGAGAGAGAGTGAAAGAAAATGTAGGATTTGCGGAGGGATGGAGGAAACGTGGGAGCATTGGGCGAACGAGAGTGAATGTATGGGACGGTCGAATGAGGAAAGGGAGGAAGCAAGAAATTGGTGGTTGTGTTTAGGACAAAGTGGGAAAGGGAAGAAAATTATGGAAAAAAATAGGAGAGAAGATAAGGGGAAGAAAGGAGACAAAAGATGACGCATATCAGGTCATCTCATCCATGGGGGATTAGGTAGTGGTAGTGAAAGGGAAAGGGGCGAGGAGGGGAGAGAAGAAGACAGGGTAGGGGCGAAAGGATTTAGTGCGGAAGGGAAAGGAAAAGAAAACGGGAAATGGGGCGAAAGGGGGGAGGGAATGATAGTATAGAATAAGGGTGGAAATTAAAGGGATAAGGGAATATTATTTGTGTTTTAGAATATTATTTGCATTATACTAAGGTTAGGTTTAAGTTTAATTGATTTGATTTATGAGTTGATTATGGTGTTATGTAAATATTGAATTATATAGTGATTTATTTATTGTAAATACTATGCCAATAAAGGTTCTATTATTATTACTTCCCCTTGTATTATGCGTCGAATAAAAAAGTCCCATGTAGTCAAAGTGTCTAGGACGCGGTGTTGTCACGTTTAGAGCTTAACAAACTTTTTGAAATATCTCAGGAACAATAAAAGATAGGACATTCGAATAAACTTCATTATATACTATATATAAAGTCCCTTCGATTTTGTTTAAAACATTTTTTTTTAAATCACAATTTAACATATATACAGCGTGTTTTTTGTTTTGTTAACTCTAGGGTCCATTTTGTCGAAAAGTTTCGCAACCTTTTTCTTAAATTTCTTGTGTCGAAAGATTCTTTAATACTTAAGCGATTAAGCGAGTTCAAAAAAATCGTATGTCATAGCGCCGAAGTAATTTGACCTGGAAGAAAAAGTGTACAACTCTAAATATCTCGGTCCATATGAAAGCTGGAAAAATGAAACGTGGGGAACTTGTGTAAGACCAGGGATCCTCAATTTTGCTAGTGTGGTCAACTGAATATACTTGACAGATTTTGAGCAATAAAAGTTTTTTCTTAAAAAGTGTTTAGAAATACCCTGTATATTTTCCTATATTTTGGTAGCTCTTCCGATTTGCTTTACAATGATATCACACATGATGGGTCTAACTCTTATCATTTCAAAGATGATCCTTAATAACTTAAAATTTTGCAACTTGACATGGCAAACCAACATTCAACAATTACATTATATACATGTGAGACATACGTAATAGCTCATATATGCAAGTTACAGGAAAAATTATTCTACGTTGTATGAGACATATACACTGCTTTCGCAATTGAATAAATGTTGTTATCAGTGGCGGGTGCACATTATAATTTTTGGTGGCACTCGAAATGATTAATTTATTGTGAAATTCAGTTTTAAAATTAGAAGACTGAAATTTCGCTCGTATATAGTATATTGTATTATGCGTCGAATGAAAGTTATTGACCGCGATGTTGCCACATTTAAAATTTTACAAACTGTTTGATACATTTCAGGAACTATAAAAGATAGGGCACTTGAATAAACTTTATTCTGTAGGCCCCCAAAAGCTCGTTGAATTTTATTTGAAACATTGTTTTCTAAAATTACAAAGTAAGATATATACAGCCTGTTTTTTGTTTTGTAAACTTTGTGATCGATTTACTTGAGATCGGCTGTTGTACTACATTAAATATCTCGGTTCCTATAAAAGTTGAAAAAATAAAACTTGGGGAACAAGCGTAAGACCCAGGGTCCTCAATTTTACGCAAATGATTTCATTCATTTACAATCCGTACTTATCAACCAGGTAGAGATCAATGGACTTACTCCTGATTTAAGAAGTGTTTCTACATAAATTTTCATAAGTCCTATCAACGGCGCGTTCCTGCTACCTCCTATAAATTGGGAGAGTACACTTTGTAGGGCACTCAAAGCATCAGCATTTAGGTGCCATATTCGACTCCAAACTCTTATTTAGCGAACATATGAACTGAATCGAATCAAAAGCTAGAAAATTACTGTGTTTCGTCTTTAGATCATGTAGAGTGGGCACTGGATTCACTAATATTGAATACACGCATATCAGAACACTGATAAATCTCATCACTCTGTAATTAAGGAGAAATGTAGCAGATGTTTGTATCATCTAAAAGATTCTGAATGGTGTAGTTATTTGTCCTAAGTTGCTCAATGAAATCAAATGGAAGGTAGCGCAGGAGAATCCTGAGGAATTTCGATGTATTTCATATAGGCCACCATTCTTGTAATTATGGAAAACAGTCTCCTCTTTGCCGGGCAATGAGTATGATCAATTCCAAATTAAATAGTGAACAATCATTTCTGAGTAAGTAGGTGCTAATTTCGAAAATTGTGTTGAAAAGGAAATTATAATAATTAATCTAAAAATTGAGGCAAGGTGGACACGCGTTTCTGGAATAGCGTTAGCCTTTATCAACACCCTATCTATTCCAAATATAGGCGCAAGATATCATTATATTGCACTATGAATCCAACGCTACGAACGCCTCGACAAAAAATTATTATAATTTCTCGATTTCAATGCCAATTGTATGTAAGTATGCATATCTTAAGGTGCTGTATTTGATTTTATTCGCGGATACTGCGTTTGATATAATGCATTGCGTTTGACAACTGTGTGTAATGCATTTGGACGAAGTAGCACCTTTACAAATTGAGATGAACCATTAATGTGTTTATACATTGAAGCAAGGGACTTTAGCAATCAAAGTTCGCCTCGTGTAATACTTGCACTAGGGTTTTTCTGAGAAGCGTTCTGAGAAGCCAAAGTTGTTTCTACACCGATCTTAATAGAAAGGGGACTTTAACAATCAAAGCTCAACACCATTTAACACCAGTAGTTCATAGCCAGTATTAGAGTACGTACTAACACGATATTTCAATGAAGAATGTAAGTAGTATTTATCTTCAAGCAGTAAGACAAATTTTTAAATAAGTAGGTGCTAATTTCGAAAATTGTAATTTCCTTTTCATTACAATTTTCGAAATTAGCACCTATTTACTTAAAAATTTGTCTTACTGCTTGAAGGTAAATACTACTTACATTCTTCATTGAATCATTTCTGTGCCCCAAGTATGAGAAGTACGCGAGACTGGGTGTTTAGCTGTGTCTACTAGCTGGATTTTTTTCTAATATGCTATAGGTACATGGTCTGCAGTCATGTATTTCTGTGCCTTTATTCACCTGATGCTAATTACGTTTCTATTTTTTTTTTGTTTTTATCTTAATTCTTCACTTGATTAGTTTATTTTTGTAAATTTACTTATTTTTGTACTTTTACTTATAATCTGTTCTCTAAGTGTTATTACGACCTGTACTATATTAATTTAAACACATCTTAATGTAATGGAGATTTTTCATAAATAAATAATTAATAATTAAATAAATATCAGGTTCTAACACATATTTAGATTTACTAAGCAAATGGCGGGAGTCCTAATACAAATTTATGGCGTTGTGTATGATAGTTAAGCACATAATTTGTTGAATTTAGCATATTGTGACACCAGTGGCGCAGCAGTGGCGCAGCAGTGGCGCACCCAGTAATGCACCAGTGGCGCATAATAATAGTGCATAAAATTTTGTAAAATATAGAGTTTTAAAGACATTTTTCATGTCTATATGCTTTTTCAGCCATACAAAGTTAAACACTGCGTTTGAATTCTTTTCAAAAAGATTTTGACGTACAGCAAATATAATTTCTGGGTGCGCAAATGTATAACTGTAAAATTATTGATCTGACATAAATATCTACTACTATTATATTCTATATAGTACGGCCTACGAGAAATGAAGCAAAAGTTTCTACTTTATAAAATTTTTATTGATAAAACAAATATCCAAGAAGCACTTGAGATACAAGAATTTTAATAAGAATTAAACGGTCATAATTGGATGAAGAGTAATTCAAATAAGTATCCCTACCACATAAATTTTTATATTTTTTACTACGTTTTATTTGACAATACTCGCCCGGTATGTTTTCATTGGAAATCGTGTAGATACTTTTACCTGCAACAGGTCCATATGGTTTAAACACACAGGTTATCATTGCATAATCCTTTTGTCCCTGGTCAACATACAAAGTAGTTCCATAAACAATTCCAATGGAACACCCTACTTCACTTATTCCACCTGTGATTAACTAAAAAAAAATTAAGTACTATCTAAATAAATTTTATAACTAAATATTGTGAAAAAATTATAACTGGTTTAGGACTTTATAGCATTAATGTTATCTAAATTTTTGAAACTTTAGAGGAAAGTGTACATATGAATTAAGGATTTTAGATTTGTAATAAAGTTGAGTTAAGTCCAGATTTGTTTCACTTCCTATCTACTACTCGCCATACACACAATGTCGTCCGCATAGCTTAGCCATTATATCTTCTCGTTTCCTAACACCACTCTTCCAACTTGTCCTTTCTTTAGCGATGATTCTAAATCAGATTGGTATATATTAAATAAGCTTGCACTAAGCGGGCATCCCTGTTTCACTCCTCCGATGACATTAAACCATGCTGACACAAATAGGTAGATGGAAATGAGGGGACTCGAAGTCAATGTGGGGAAATCGAAAATAATGGTATGTAAGAAAAGGAGCGGAGAAAGTAAAAGTGATCGGTTTAAATGTATGGTGAGCAGGTTGAATGTATAAAATGTATTAAGTATGGGGTATATGATAAGTAGGAATGGGGGAGCAAAAGAACATTTGTATATGATTGTGAAAAAGGTAGAGGTAGCAGCTGAGCGGTTAATGAATGTGTGGAAGGAGAAATTTGGTGACTCGGTGAAGATGAGGTTGATAGTGTTAAATGTATGTGTGAGAAATGATTAATATCGGACTTTCATTAATTCAATTAATTAATAATCGCAATAAGCAATTCCTTAATAAATCATAAATTAAATGAGAAATCCTCTAACAATATATCTAAATTGACTAATCTAATTCATCAAATAAATATATTATGTATAATTAAATATAATCAAATATATATTAATCTATCAATTAATCATAGTAAATTAGTTAAATAAAAGCTAGGAGAAATGCTCAAGGCCGACAGCTTCTACAAACCTACACACATCTATACAAATAAAAACATCAGACAAGTGCGCACCAATGAGAAGCGAGCGGCATATGATCACCTTAAAAGCTTTGAACTTGCCCGTAACGACAAGCCGCTTGTTTTATCTATGCACAAGTGCATTGTCGTATTTAAAATTTACGATGTTTACTTTTTTTTATAAACGAAGTAAGGCGACCGGTTAACGTATATTTTTCTTTTGTCGGCTTATGCAAGTTAGGACAGTAAATTTCATCCTGCCACAATTCTCTGAATTCTCGTTAAGCTTTTTATCCTTTTGGCGCTCAACAATCTGATTGGATATTAGTTTATGGTATTTTTTAGGGAGACGTTTTTCTATGAGATACTTTGATATTTTAGCCGCATCAAGCTGCTATTTCCACTGCTGGTGTGACCACCACCTGCATTTTCACTTGATAAATGTCAATGAAATAATGCAACTTTGATCCTTAAATTTTCTTAACCTATCAGGAAGAAACTTTCGATTGGTCGGAAGTATAACCTTCATTTTGTAGCAGAGTTTTCTTTCAAACTCCGCCTTTTTGCGGCAGACGGCGTGGAAAACCATCGGCTTAGGCAACAAGCCACCGTTCAACGGATCCATCAGGAGCAGCTTCTTACCCACAAAATTCGCACAAAAGGAGCCATCCAGGTCAGTGATCCAAGAGACGCAATTTTCGAGTTGTTTTCTTTAGATGGCTGCGAGAATCAAATCGCGCTAGTCCAAAGCTTTAATTCTGAAATAAGACCTAGTCAATTCCTTTTGATCAGCGAGAATGATCGCAGCCATATGATCTGTTGATATGATCTTAAAGCGTTATAGTAAAATTTAAAATATTCAAACAACATATTAAATCTACAAAAATAAAATAAGTAAATTAAAATTCTACAAAATAAAATTCAACTTCTGTGAAACAAAAAA
The DNA here is from genome assembly GCA_009867245.2 of Adranes taylori. Taxonomy (NCBI): domain Eukaryota; kingdom Metazoa; phylum Arthropoda; class Insecta; order Coleoptera; family Staphylinidae; genus Adranes; species Adranes taylori. The sequence continues at coordinate 7,632 of WYDF02052763.1, forward strand.
AAAGGTTAAGTATCCGACGACATATCTTCTGTCGAATCTTTCGATTCCCAATTAATTATCGTTCATAGCCTGGGTGAACAAATGTTATCAAACGCGTTCTCGTAATCTACAAAGCACAGATACATCGGTATCGAGTATTGTTGCGCCTTTTCTATAACTTGCCTCGCATTTAAAATTTGTTCTTGAGTACCCAGTCCTTTCATAGATCCGCCTTCTTCTGGACCTATTTAATGTAGTAGGAAGATTTGTAGTCTCGCTTAAAGAATATACAACATAATCTTGTTGGAATGTGATATCAGGACTATCAGACGATAGTTTTCGCAGAGTGTTTTGACCCTTTTTTATGTAGGGGAAGCAATACTGAAGCTGATCAGTCTTCTGGCCATTAGCCTGCTTTCCAAATCTTGTGACACAATATGTATAAGATTTGTTGCGCCCTTTTGGCAAGAGCCTGCAAGACCTCTGCTGATATTATGTCGATTCCTATTGCTTTACCTTCTTTTAATTTGTCAATTGCGACTTTCAACTTATCTAACAGTATATTCGGTTCCGCCTCATAATTTTACAGGTCTCCACAATTAGAATTCGGGTCAGCATACAGATTGTTACAGTAATCTTTTCACACCGATGCAATTTGGTCTACTTTTGTATTCAAACAATCATGCTGATTTTTAATTGCCCAATGCTAGAGTTTGACTCCCGAGTGGTAGCACGTTTCTTCTTGAACAGGTGTTTAAAGTTATTGGTATCAGAGAAATTATGAATTTCTATACAAACATTTATGAGATATTTATTTTTGTCTCTACGCGTAGCAGGTTGTATCTTCCGATTGAACGATTTTTCAGAATTTTTCGTTTGAAGTTCTTCGACCTGAGGTTCAATTTTGCGAATGACGTTATTGTTAAGAACTGTAACCTTGTCATCGCTGAGCCTGGGCAGACTTTTTATTTGCCTTCGCCTATTTGAAGTTTTCCTGTTAACTCACACATTAGCAGTTGATTATCGCTTCCACAATCTGCAGACGGTAACGTTTTCGGCGTTTTAACCGAGAATTTCTATTTTTGTTTAATCAAGATGCAATCAATTTGATTTCTCGTGGGTCGATCAGGAGATCTCCAGCTGGATAATCTGCGCTTGTGATTTTCATACATCGAGTTAGTAATTGCGAATGTATTTTCTATGCAGAATTGGATGAGGATGAGGCGTTCTCCTCTGTCGTTTCGTTCTCCTGTCCCAAACTTTTCCACTACTTGGCGAATATGATCTTCGTTGGCAGTGGAACCAATTTTCGCATTGAAATTACCCATTAACATCAAGATTTCTTTGCTCGATATTTTATTTATTGCCACTTCGACAGTTCGATAAAATTCCTCGATCTCTTCGTCATTAGCATCAGGAGTGGGAGCATATAGTGCCAAGATGTTTAGAGCAGAGGGCTTCGTATTCAGCTTCATAAACATTGCTCGTTCGCTAATTGGTTCATAGCTCAGCACAACGTTGTGCCGAGCTAACTTTTTATTTCATACCATTATACCGACATCATGGCTCTTCCTAGTTTCTTCACCGGAATTATACATTGTGTATTCCGAGGATTGGAAATGGCCACTGTTTCATCAATAGGTTTATATAATACTCGCCAAATCAATCTTGTCGCGGCTTTGTTCTTCCTGGACAATGGGAAATTTTCCTTGGTGATTGAGTCAACTTATAGAAGCACTTATAGAAGTAAAGTTATAAAAGCACTAAAACGAAATATGTAACTAATTTTCAACCTGATTTTTCTTTGTGACTTTTGAGAGATTTGAATTTTCTCCAACATTCTTTTTCAGCTATAGTAGTGTATTATATTTTTAAAATAAATTGAAATTTAATTAAATTTATATGTTACAACTTAATACTTACAACATTGAAGCGCCAATTTGGCTCATTAGTATAAAGCGGTATTAAATATTTATATATAGCATCCGACCGGTAGCTATAACGTGTTTTCAATGTAACGAAATAATTATCTATAAACTTCAAAAGACTTTCTATCTTTATGACGTACACCTTTGATTCAAGAACTGTTGAAACCATTCTCAACCTTTCACCATTAATGCTATAAATGGAATCTGTGTCGAAACGTTGATTGGTTGTGAATTTCTTGCACCACTCGAGACAAGTACGTACCCAACAACTAGCCAAATATTCTAGTTCATGTATATTATATTCTATTTTGTTCATATCACCTGCGATTGGAAATTGTTTAAAGGAACCTCCAGCTACCTTAAAAATATATTTAATTATAAACTAGTTAAAGATAAATTTACGTATCGGAGTCACTAATTTGTTATTTTCCACGACATTAAACAGACCCAACTAAAAACTACATCGCAACCAGAAAATAAAATAAACAAAACAATAAAACATTGCAATGGTGGAAATACCACAGACCAATAAAGCGACGAGAAAAACCGACGAGCGAATAAGGACATATCTATAACCCAACGTCAAAACTAATGAGTTATCGTCCAACCATCTGATGATGAGGTTCTCGCCTCGAAACTAGTCGCTGAAAATAACATATTAGTGACTCTGTTGCGTAAATTTATTTTCAATTAATTTATTATGGATCGAGTTATAAAAACAGTTTATATGATCGCGTGAAAAACGTGTTGTAATTGGGATAGGAACAAAATATTTGGATTAATATTAGCTTACATCATTACGTAATCAGACATCAATAATTATTTAACTTAAATATCTGACTTTGTTTCGAAAGTTAGTAGTTCTTATTGGGATGCCCCTTTACATGTACTGTCTTTATTATGATTTTCTTATTAAATGTGACTGATAAAATTTTAATTGTAACAGCTGTTCCAATGTGTAGAAACGAATTCTAGAAAACGAAAATTGGCCAAGTAAGAGAAATTAATTTTAAAACTGATTAACACTTTGTCAATTACGCTAAATTTTAAGGCGTAATTGAGAAGGTTTTAAGGCGTATAGTTGTTATTGTACTTCTAAAAATCGTCTACGTTTCGATAGTTACTTACTATCTTCATCAATTACTTACGTACATCAGAACAGATACAAGTTAGCGAGCGGTGGGAATGGTACGTGCATCTTGTTTCATCATTTATTGTGACAACTGACAAGCGTTACATTGGTTTACGATGAAAGAGATTTAAGTTTTACACAAGGTGAATGTTGTTAATGATAAAACAAATGCAACATTTATTTCTTAGAAAATCGAGTTTAATATTAAAATGGTCGTAACTAATCTATTTACTATGGAGTACGCTAGATTAACGTTGTTGGCAATAAAACGCACAGCTCTAATGTTAACTTGATAATCTCGTTTATTAAAGCTAATCAGTCGTTTATATCTAAGATTATTACAATTTATACGTCAATTAGGTAAATGAAATGATATATGATATTATGTGTACGGTTTGGCACACAAAGATTGTTTACGTTAAATCAATCTCTTGAACTGTATTAATTGCAATATAAGTATATGTTTAAAAAGATTGAAGTAATGATATTGAAATAAGCACGGCTTCGCGGGCATTGTTTGTAATTGGTTTTAAATAATATTTCGATTTATTAATAATAATCATACATTTTTGTGATTTGCTTTGTTTTTCTCTAATTTTTTGTTGATAAATTTTAATAAATTTAATATATTTATAAAATAAAATTAAATATATTTCATTTATGTGAACATCTTTCTTGATGAATCTTAAGATATTAATTTTTGATTCCACAATTTAAAATAATAACATTTAAGTTTTTTAGAATGTTAATTCCATTGTCTTTTGTGACATATTCGGGAGCGTAAGGACTAGGGTTCACAATGATCCCGAAAATTCATAAACTGGTTGTTAGTATTAATTGATGTTGAAAAATCGAAAAGTTGCAAAAAAGAATAATAAAATATTTTATGAAATAATTTTATTGAAATTATAAACCTGATCTTTTTATAAAATGATAGTTTAGCAAAACCTGTGAGTCTATTTAGCTTGGTTATTTATATCAAACCATAATTTTCATGCACATCAAACTATTTATTCTTAAAAATCGGGCGATATAAAGTTGGCAGCGTTGGAATAAATTTCTACTTTTACACTCTTGTCGAGATGCATACGCCTGGCAAATTGCGCATGAGGACAGTTTCATTTAATAAAAGTTGGTAATTCCCCGGATAAAGTTTTTCAATCATTTGAAAATTAAAAAGCATTCTTTTACTAAGTCTCGAGAAAAGTCTTACTGAGATTTTAGCGAAACGTCGACATATTGAAATAATGGATACGCGGAGTACTACCTGGAATAAAAACAATATTTCATTTAACCACACCCGCGAAAACTTACAACTTCAATATATATATATATATATATATATATATATATATAAAGTCTTAATTAAT
>WYDF02052774.1:0-12040 GCA_009867245.2 Adranes taylori
ATATAATTTGTAGCGCATAGCAAATTTTATAAAATGACGAGGATCAATAAAAAACTCTCCATTATAATTTCAAGTGACGTGTCCCAATGAATTTCTTGATTCAGCGACTCAGAAGTTTTACTGTTTACTTCATAAAGTAGCGGTTCATATATTTAGTGCTGAGCATGTTAGGTTATAATTGTAATTGAAATAAAGATTACAATAATCTATAATTCAATTTATATTTTGCTTATTTAAAATAGTTAAACATACTACAGATGATGTTTAACCACGAAAAATAGAGTTTAAAGGCTAACTGAAAAAGAATTGTAAAATAACAACTGTTTGGATGACACAAAAAATCTTTTACATACCCTATCCATGCGCAAACAACAAAGCAAGATTAGGATTTATAAATTATAAGTTACTTGTTAGAAGATTAGTACTCAATAATATAGAGTATGCGTAAGGAGCTTTTCCTTATAGTTATAACTTTATACTGAGTTATAATTTATAGGAACGAATCTTATGTTGTTGTTTGCGCATGCATGTTATACGGTATAAAAGTGCGACAAAATTAAGCCTTTGATCGGATGTGAGCATCGCTTGTTACCTTATACATAATGCTTTTTCAATTACTGTGATCCTCATTTTTAGCGGTAAAACATAATTAAGATGTTTTATAGTGTACAATAAATATTTTAATAGACAAAATATATATTAATTCTGTCATCAGGCTTGTAATACTGTCTTCAGTCTCTTTGTCCCGGGCGATGTTTGCTTGGTAACGTGATGTGAAACTCTAACCGAAAGTTGTTTAATTGGTCCTCGCTATTTTATATACTAGAGTTGACAGGTTGCTATACCGTATATGAATATACTCGTATCTATGAAAACAGCCATTTATAACATAAATATGGACCTTGCGCAAACTATTTAGTACCTCTAAATATGTAATAGTCGAATAGTTCTATTAGATACCGTGATTTGTGTCGTCACCCTTTCGGCGTTTTTCGCCATTTTTAACGTTCCACACTACAAACTTATGACTATTTATAATTTTAATTTCTAATGTTTAATTAGTATTATCATTTTTTACAAAACCTTATTAATTAAATTAAATATACTAGTTCAGACCTGCTGCTAATTAGTATCATTAATTTTTTTTCTTTTTCTAACATCCTGAAATTACAGGTTTTTAATTTCAGTGTTAAAGATTTTATAGACGTGAAATAACTTTTTGTATTTTAATAATCGATGTTTTAGTTATTTTAAACCATGTGCAAGTTGGAAACCCAAATATTTTAAACCAAATGAGTTAAACTGTCATTCAAGAGATGGCGACATACGACATATGACTGTTGACATTCGTGTTTTCTGTTTTTTTACCGAAAGTGTTTCGTTTTGTTCTTGTTATTACTGTATTACTTTATTAAAATAATTTAAACAAATTTTAATTAGTGAATTTTTAGAATCTTTTAAGTACATTAAACTGTTATAAATATATAAAAAAATTTATGGTTATGGAAATGTTAATTAGTAAATAATTTTGTGCATGTACCACTTATTCAGGTGACTTAACGAATGTTATATGTTAAAAATTATCGTTTGTTTACGTTTACATCGATAAAAGGCTAAATACGTTTATTTTGTTAAATACACAGTTCATAATAATTAGTAATTTATACATTGATGCCTCAGTTTGCTACCCATTCTACTTGATGTCTTTTAAAGACCCCCAATTTGTACGATACGAATCAGTTCATTCATGCTGTTTTATGTTGCATCTATATTAATTACTTCTGGATATCATTAACCTAAAACACCCATTTTTGATACTCCGTTGTAATAGCCTATTAAAATTACATATTTTTACTTGAATAGCAAAAATTCTATCTGAAACGAAGTTATAATAATAAAGAGATTATTTTTCTTCTATAAATGTGTAATGATTTGTAAGAAATCAGATTTTAAACCACCCTAAGTTATATTGATCCAAGTAGTTTTTGACTTCTACGTAGCGATCGCCAAACAAAAGTTTCTATGCAGCGAACTTCTACGTAGAGATCAGTATTGCAATAACTGTCAGACCGAATTAAGGAAATTTATTGCATTGTTAGTTCAAAAAAGAAAAAAACGTGTATTCAAAAGCATTTAAAATATTAAATTTCATATTTATAATTTTATATATCTATAGATATTTGAGAATACAGTGAATAATGGTATGTGCCCTTTAAAAATTTTCGTTTTTCTATTGGCTCTTATTATTAATATTTTAAGTACTATTATATAAATTAACTATATCTTAGCTGTCACAACAATTCCAACATTTTTTTTATGTATTTGAACACTAAATTCTATTGTTAGCTCTTTTTCCCTACATTTTTTTTTTTGAATGGAACTCATGATGTATTCTTGTCAGTACAAATTAAAATCATATTTTCGTTTATTATTTTTATTTAGTATTTAAAAAGTTCTTTTATTATTTTATATAATACAATTTTTTATAATTGAATTATTATGAATGAGTTTTATGATGTATACATATCTTGAAAGAAGTTCGGACTACCCCTCTATGTAGAAAACCGTAGAAGCCAAATCTACGTAGAGCTTAACAAAGCGAACTGATTCACCATATGAAAATCAATACTTTTTCATTACATTTAAGCATTATTTGCTTTCTCTTTCTTCAAGGAACATTATTTTTCCAAATTGGAGAATATTGTAAAAAAAAATTATAATAAAATGCAGGGGGGGGGGATTTTTAAATTGTCTCAATTAGTAACATTTATCTTAATTTTTTCAGGCTGAAGTAACTTAAATTGATATTGATACGTGTTACATTTCTGCGACAATATGGAGGATGGAGACTTATTTTTTGCTTCTCACCCCCTCCTCTCCAAATCCTCGATTTTTAAAACTTGAGTTGAGACATTCTTTTCTTTACAATTTCAAATAGTTTGAATAATATTACTATTACATATAACATTTTTAGGTGCTGTTTTACGCTCCAACTCTCCTCCCCTCTCCATTATTATCTATTTGGAGTTTTTTGTGGAACTTAAGGTAAAATATTTTCTGTTGCATAGATAGCTACAATATTGAATTCTAATGCATTTTCATTTGTCGAAATTATCTCCCTTTTTCCAAAACTTCTAATAGTAGCAATCCTCTCCCCTTCTACTAGGATTACAATAATTTAATCACAGTTGGATAAAGACCGAGTAATTTGAGAAAATGTATTTTGGTTTAACTAAATTTTATTGGATTAAACAAAAACATGCTTCATCATTAAAACCTTGGTGATATCTCCACTGCTGGACAAAGGTATCTCCCACTTGGCTTCATCCATAAATTTTGGTCCAGGGCATGTAGCATCCAATATTAACTTGTGTTGAGTCTAACGCCATCTGTTCATCTTTGGATTGTCTTTTTAGTGATTATGGCTTCCATTGGCGTATCTGTATCCATCCATTGTCGTAACTCCTGTTATATGTTCTGTATACTCCCGTCTTAAGTTATTTATTGCATATATGACAACAGTAAGTTTAGTTATTTCTCGATTTATTGAATGTAAGAGTTTCAGTGCCTTAGGTTAAGATGAATTAATAAAAACTTTTCATTTCAAAGATATTGTTATGTTACTTTGTTGGAAAGTTTGAGTTTTCCAACCGAGGCGAGGGAAACTTCATTCTACATCATTATTTTACAGTTCAGCTATACTATTTCCAATGGCATTTGCTCCAGAGCTGGTTTGAGCAGTTATGAGATTTCAATTTCTATATATTTATTTTTAGTTTACTTCTTTTGGAACGTTTGGTGAATCTTTACTCTTTTGCAATCATCAAGACCCAAGCTTCTGGTAGTTGATATAAGTTATTATATGTGGACCTGGTTGGTATTCAGCGCATATCTCTAATAGAATTTTGACTATGTGTAAATGAAGGTTTGTACTGACACTTGATTTAAAACTAACTTGCGAAACAGTTATCTAATTGCTTGCCTATCCACAAACGGAAGAGTAAATAAATAAGTGAAATTATTTTTGTTACATTGTAGTAAATACAAATGAATTTATTTTATTTCATTGCCTTCAAAGATTAAACAGTAATCAACTTATCTGACTATAGTTCCGGACTACCTTGATTGGAAATTGCAATGATGTTAAGAATAGAGGGGTTAAATCATTTTAGTTATCAATATGAATCATCAATTATTTTTTAAAGTGTCTCTCCTATTTAAATGATTTAAATTATGTGCTTAAAATTTATTCTTCTAAACATACTTTCAAAGCTAAGGATTTTTTAAGAGCAATTGAAGAACTGTCAATGTTATAATAATAGATGGCTAAAGTTTGTAAATGAACGAGTAAATTTTCCGTAACTTTGTACAGTATTTGAATGTTGATTGATAATAAAACACTTGGAAACGGGGTACCCATTGGTGTTTCTATGATTAAATTTCTTTCATTGATTAATGATAAATAAGGAAAGCTACTCTGTGACATGTTTTTTTTTGCTATTGAAAGGAACATTTTAATACCAGTAACATTTTTGTAACATTCAAAAGTAACATTTTAATACCAATAAAGATAATCATTTATTAATAATAATTACCTTTTATATTTTATTTACAGGGTACTTATCGCAATGAGTTCGTTCTTCCTTTGTACTAGCACCCAACGCCTTCCTTCGCCCTTTTCTTCATCAGCTGTAATCTGCGATTCACAAGAAAATATTCGTACGAGAACGCGTTCTGCAACCAGTTTTCACTCAATAGAAACGAGCCGTATATTTCTAGTACGCGCTTTAATACGTCCCCCGTTATTTTTTTGTTCATGAGTACTAATACCGGCAAGAATATCGAAGGAGACAATATGGCTGTTGCAGCGAATTCTGGAACTGTAGCTGCGTCAATTTCAACTGTCATGCCAGCATGCATTGAACAACATCGTGTCTCGAGCCATCATATTAAAAGCATTGGGGTCTCATTTGACAGGAATTCACCAAGGCCCCCGGTTCCTGGAGAGGAACGTGTTGCTCATTGCTGTCCATCCGAAATGTCGGATATTTGTAAGGGAGGTACGGGCACACCAAAACGGATACAACTGGCAAAAGATGGTAATACTTTCATCTTTTTTATTGTGATACTTAAACTATTGACTACAAACGGCATTTTGGAGATTGATATCAAATCATTCACGTATCGAAACAAATTTAAATGCTAGATTAGAATTCTTTTAAATAAACATGTAACGTTTAGTAACCGTAATATTTGATTTGCGAGGTATTGCACCAAATCAGTTGATCATTATTATTACTTACGTTGTTTTGCACTTAAGCACCTGCATTAATACACTGGTCTTTTTTGTTTAACAACATTTAAAATTTGGAAATAGACAAAATAAATACTCGAAAATTTAAGAGTCTATTTACTTTGGTGAATAGACTCAACATTATTTAAATCAACTCAATAAAAAGAGTAAAGTCAAAACATCATTTTATAATTTCAGAAATTTTCAACTTTCTAGAAGTTGAAAAACAGTCATCTCGGCTTCATATTGTCGACCAAAGAATACCTTCATCGATACAACAGCAACACCAAACGCACTTGTCAGTTGCAGTTGATGCAGATTCTCAAACGATGTCATCGTCACCTGCCTGCTTACTATGGGCAACTTCTTTGCATCGTCTGCTTGAGGATCCCGATGGTGTCGACCTCTTTCGGCAGTATCTGCAAGCAGAAGGTGACGCGTATGCTGACACATTAAATTTCTGGTTTGCATGTCAGGGATTACGCAAACAGAACGAACCGGACAAAGTGCAGCAACTTGTGAAAGCAATATATAAGTGAGTTTCTTGATTTCAATGGTTCTCTTACTTTTGGTTCTCATTCTTATATTTTACGTATTTCTTAAAAATTATATGATTATTTTTTGTTAAGGAAGAAATTTATTGTGTTCATTCAATAAATATTGATTACATTCATCATTGTTAATCTAAATACAGCTAAAAACAGGCCCAATACATATATAAATAAGTAAATACATAAATATTAAGTCAGATAAGTGGATAGAAACGTTTAGACCTATGAACAATTTGCTTGTAAAACGTGAGTCTATCGAATTATTATTCCAATGTGCTATAGTTGGTGCATTTAAAGGTCACAGTCTCAGTTTGAGGAATTCATTGTTTATGAGTTTAAAAATTCCTCCACTGTATAATCGTTGCCCTCCATCAGAATTTTGTAATATGTCTTTTTGAAATCTTTGATTTGTAGTTCTTTGATTTGCATCGTTAATGTATTGTGAGTATTGGCCGCTTTCAAAAGCATTCAATATGTTTTTCACCAACTCTATCTTTTTGCTCCTTTTGTTGAAGGTTTTTTTCTAAACTCATACTGTCCATTATAAAATTCATTTACTTCCATGTTCTGGGCGATTTGATTTTTGAGAACTTTTTCTAGTAGTTTTGCAAATATTGGTATGACCGATATTGGTCTAATCTCTGTTGGTGACTGCAAATTAATTGTTTTCTTTAGTATTGTGACCATCCTTGTGTGTTTTAATAAGTCTGGAAATATGATGTTTCTTATACACAAGTTTATACATTTTGTTAATGGAACAAGTATTATATTCATAGTTCATTAAATGATTTTGATATTTATGTCCCTAGTATTAGTCTGCTAAATTTCATTTAGAATTGTACGAACATCTTCTATCTGGAACGGTTGTAAGTGGTCATATGAAATGTCCTGTATTATGTCACGATTTATAGATTCCTTGCCAATAACTGTATACGGAACGTCATGGAAAAAGATGTTAAACTCCTCCGCAGTGAATGATATACGTTTTATTACGTCCATTTATGCTAGAGTTTATGATATGCCACGTGACTTGAATTTTATTTGAATAAAATCATTGTTTGCCTTCATTTTGGCTCTTCTTATGTCCTTAGTGTATTCTGTTGTCAGCTCCGAAATCATGTTTTTTTTTCATCTTTCTTTTGACAGTTGATTACGTTCTTCACGTAGTTCATTATTAAAACAAGTTTTATCGGTTTTATTAATATCAGAGGTAAATTTGTACTTTTCCTGGAAACATTGGTTAAACTCGTACAAAAAAATATTGAAAACCACCTCACCAGAGATGTTTGCCGAGAAAATATGCCCTCGATTTATTTGATCTAGTTTCCTACAGGGAAGATATAAACCACTTTCCGTAATTGGTCTATACCATAACAACTCTCTTTTGCTCGGCCTCTTATCATTAACCTTAACTGACAAGCTATAGGTTTTGTAATCTGAAATTGACCAGTCTAAAACAAAATATACAATATCTGAAACAGAATTATTAATAATACCATTGTCTAGACAGTTTTTGTTTCTCTTAGGGTTATGTATTTGTGGGGTAAATCCAAAAGAGTTGCATAGATCATTAAATATGTGAAAATTATCATCTGATGTCCGAAATTTTATTTTCTAATCACCAATAAAAGCTACTGTTTTTTTCTTTTATACAATTTTTGAATTATTTTTTTCATTTGGTTAATAAATAGATCGTAATCCCCTAGACCTCTAAATACGCACAATTATTATGTTAGAATAAATAAGCTCAACGGCTGTGAGTTCACTATGCACTTTAATAGATAAGTTGTTTATATAATTAAAACGTGTATGTTATTTGAAGTTATGGGTTCTTTTATTAAAATCATAACCCTTCCTTGTTTTTTGATTTTCCTGCTAAACTTAGATGCGACTTTATACTCCTGAACATGAAGCGCATCCGCCTCGGCGACATGTCTTCGCAAGAACGACCACGTCAAATTCATGATCACACAAATATGACTCAAGTATGTCTATTTTGTTTTTTACACACTGTATATTTATATAAAATAACGCTAAGTTATTATCCCCATCACTATTGTTTGATGTTTTATACGTATGGGTAAAGATATTATTACTACTATCACTGTATGTTTCGTTTCATGATATCTTACAGATGAAGGTACTTGTGATGTGTTTCTATCCTTGTATTTTATTCTCTTCTTCTCGATGAAAAAAATAGATCTAGAAATTTTGATATCTTCCTCCCAATGTTGTGTATTTTGAAGGTTATCAATTTCTAATCTATTTCGAAGGTTATCTATTTCTAACATTGGTTATCTATTTCTAACGTTATCTATTACTACCGATTTTGAACGAACCAAAAGTTGGTTTTGAAAATCACTGACTTGTCTATTAATCTTGTAAAATTTAGTCTAAAATATATGTTCTAATAAATAATTTACTTGGATTTAGTAATTTAGCTGCTGATCAAATGCTATGAGCTTTGATCAAATGTAATTCAAATGCTTTGAGGTATGTCCAGTAAAATTGATTACATTCAACTACATCGTTTTCCTTTAATTATTACTTTTTGCGATCTATTTGTTATTCATGATTTTAACTGATCCAGCTTTCTTTCTATGACGTCAATGTTTCTTGTTATTATTCGTCAATGTTGTTTCTATGATCAGCTACTAACTATACAAGTTAAAGATTATGCTCCATTGGATCACATGCGTTTCTAAGATCAAAGAATGGACTAAAAAACACTTTTCACTATTTTTTAGTCCATAGTTACTTTTTATGCGTCTTGTTAGTGCATCAATTATAGCAAGCATTGATATCATTGTGAAGAATGTTCATATCGTCAATTTTTATTTATTTCTGTGTGATTTACGAAAAACAAGAATGATTACTTCAATCTTGGGTTCAAAGATGAAACCCGTTTGTTAAATAGATCTGAATCACTTCTTTCAAAAAGGACACTATGAATTTACTGGTGTAAAATGTTTTACTAAATATGTAATAATTACGTGTTACAGACCTCTTTCTGGAGATTTAAAGTTATTTTTAAATGTCTTAAAACAATTTAAACTTATTTATCAAATCTTACAACATATTAATCTGTGGTGATTTCAATGTAAGTTTTTCAGGCAGTAGTTTTTATTAATTTCCATACTGGTTTGGTAAATTCGGAGGTGATAGATTTTTAAGTATCCAACCATTCAAGTCAGCTGATCTATTTCACCGTGGAACACGATAATTTTATCAAATGCGCAAGTCACAACAAATTCCTGAGGGCAATCAGGATGCGTGGAAGGCACCTTTTCTTCAAGTTGCTTTCAGGCGTAGATTGGCAAAGTAAAGATAGCGTAAATTCTACAAACTCTTCAATAGAGGATAGATTTAAATCATATATCCAAGACATTGTCAGAATTTTCAATTTATCATTTCCACCAACAAACATACCGACCAGATCATGTGATTCTGGAAGCAAGAGGTTCAATCAAGATTTAAAGGACATTATAGAAAAATTGTTCGCGTTGAATAATCTATGTTCTTATTATGGGACTGATCGCAAAGAACTCAGATATAATTATCGATAAGCTTTAAGAGAAACAAAAGGAAAGCATTTGACAAATTAATCAATGGATCTAACAACAATAATTGACTCTGAGTGGCAAATATACCTGACTCTGAGTGGGATCCTAATGACACCACCAGCCATTTATTTTGCTTTTGAATCTCTACACACAACGATATTAGGGAGGCTTCCAGAACGTTGAAGAACTCTAACGCATGAGATGTGTACGCACTTCGTTCCAATTTAATAAAAGTTAACGTTGATAACCTAATTACACTTATAACACGACTAATAAATGATATTTTTCATGAGGGAAATTTAGACTGTTAAAAATAGATAACGTTATACATATATCAACCAATTTCACTGCCACCTATTTTCTCGAAAATCTTTGAGAAGGTGATGTGTAGTAAAATTGTAAACTATTCTGAGAAGCACAACTTATTCTATGATAACCAATATGGCTACAAGAATAATAGAAGTACTATCGATCCAATACTGCAGTTAATTAATGATATTTTGGCGACATTTGAGGAAGCAAAATTGTTGATGTCATATTATTGTGACCTAAGCAGGGCTTTCGACATCGTGGCACATGATATACTCATTGAGAAACTAAAGTTATACAATTTTGAAGAAAAAAGTATACAACTAATAAGATCGTATCTTGACGAATAGAACACTGAAAGTGTTCATATATGGAAAGTGATCTGAGGAAAATGTTCAAGGATTTATACTGGGGCTCATCTTTTATCTTATTATAATAATTATCAACGACTTCACTTCGAGTGTCAAGTCAGAGCAGAGTGCTTTTCATCCAGACTGTCGAACATAAATCAAGAGTCGTGTATGCGAAAGCTCTGCGGTGGTTAACCTCAACTAAATTGCTTAAAATGAAAGCAAAACATCTAAACTGACATTTACATTTAAAAAACGGCGGAACACGACATTAATTCTGTTAAATTTTTAGTCGTGCACATTGATCCGGTCCTAGGATGGAAATATCATGTAAGCGCAATTTCCAGAAAGTTGGCTAGTAACATCTTTTTGATCTGAGTGCTCTCGCAGTCACTGTCATCTGATTCACTAATAACCTGCTACTATATCCTATGGTAATCATCAATCAACTATGCTATCTTGGCATGAGGCAGATTATCCTATGGTAATCATTAATCAACTATGCTATCTTGGCATGGGGCAGATGTGTGGACGCTAAGCACATTTTCTCGCTGCAAAGAAGACCAGTAAGAATATTAGGTGGAATAAGATATAGAGATAACTGTTTACAGGTATTTAAGGACTATAAAATGTTAACTTTCCCTCACTATACATTAAAGAAGCACTATTCTAAGCTCATAAGAATTGTGATGGATGGACATTTCATAGTGACATTCACGATTACGACACACGTAATAAATATTACATTAAGCATGATCATCATCACTTAACAAAAACGTTAAAAGGTCCAATCCCGATGTCAACGAGACCGTACAACAAATTACCAAAGATCCAGAGGACACTTTTAAGAAGAAAATCACATATTGGCTAAAAAACTTGTGACTCTTTCTGTATAGAGGATTATTGGGAAACCGATTTCGATGCCCTGCTGTCGTTGACTGTAAATTTTATTAATATTTAATACAAACCATATTTTTTATTTTTATATTTTATTAATAATATAAACCAGTTATTTGTTTTTTTTAATTTTCATTTTCTCTAATTACTGAATGACGCTGTATGTTCTATTCTATTATATTTCATTTGTAAAACCTCTATGTTGGCCACAATAAAGATTATTATTATTATTAAACGATTGAATCTGTTTTGAAGTATTTTATTCCTTTTTCAGACGTTTCTTCCTTAAATCAGCGCTTCCAATATCTGAAGATATTAGACGTGATGTAGCTGGCTGTGTTAAAATCTCGCCAAGCGTTCATCTTTTTGATGAGGCTCAAGCTCAAATTGAAAGCCTAATAAACGTTACTACTTATCCGAATTTTATGAAAAGTGACACATACCTCCTATATGTTCATGTAAGTATACAACATCGCTACAACACGTTTTGGATAGATGAGCATCTTTTAGAAATGCAAAAAGTTTTGGGTTATATTCTAGATATGAAACTAGAAAAATAAATAATAAATTAAGACTGCAATAAGAGAAATCTTTTAAGTTAGCATATTCTGGTGTTAAAATATTTTAGTGTCAGCAGCAACATTTGCTACAACAGCATCAGTCTCAAAGTGGAAGTAGCGGTGAATTCGGTAGTAGCACAGACTCATCTACAACGACAAGCAACAGTTCTTTAGTGGGATATGTGAACACCAAAGATCCGCTGATAATGACATCGGCCGGTGGTGGAACAATGAATACTGGTCCACTTCCAATTATACATGAAGATATGGAATTTACCACACAAAGCTTAATTCATTCACATCATGCGACAGGTTAGATTTTTTACATTTATTGGAATTTGTGTTATGAATGTTGTCGACTAGAATTAAAAAGTTTTTTTTTGTAATTCAAAATACCTCTCAGAAACACTAGAAGTAGATCTTTATTAATGGAACGTTACTGTGCTACGAGTTATATGTATTATAGCTCTATTCCACGTATGTTACTACCATACAATAGTACCTGTTGATCAAGGGC
>WYDF02052796.1:0-12040 GCA_009867245.2 Adranes taylori
TATGGTTTTTTATTGTTTAATAAAAATATGCCAATAAAATTATGGTATTCATCGGATACCGAAAATACTATTGGAAAATTATTTTATTATATAGATGAGTCGATGAGGTTTGATATATGAAAATATGAATGTGGGAGAGAGGATAGAATCGGACCATTTCCCGCTGGAAGCATTGTGGGCATCAGGAGGTGAGGGGACAGGAATGGGAGAAAAATTGGAAGATAGAGGGTCAGCAGACGAGGGAGAAAGGTACGAATGGGGGAGTAAGGAAAGACGGAATATTAAGGAAAGGTTGGATAAAGTGGTATGGAAAGAAGTAAGGAATATGGAGGAAATGAAGGATAGGATGAAAGACAATTTGGTTATAAGGAAGAGGGCAGGTCAGAGGAGGAAAGAAATGGGAGGAGAGATGGTAAACTATGAGAATAGAGGGAGGAAATTTAAAAAAAGGGTCAGGGAAACGTTAAGGAGAGGAAAAATGGGAAGAGTATGCCAGAGTGAAAAGAGAATGGAAGGAGGAAGGGAGGAAATGGGGAGCTAACAAGTAGGAAGAAGAGAGGAATGTTATAAAGGGGTTGAAGGCAGAGAAGGATAATTGGAGGTATCTAAGAGAGAAAGGAAATGATGTGTAGAGAGAAAGCACGGGGAACATAACGCTGAGGGCTTGGACGGAAATGTGTAGGGAGACAATAGTGGGGAAATACAACAAAGGGGAAGGAGTACAGAACGGAGGTGGAAAGGAGGGGGATGAAGAAGTAATGGAGGAGCAAATTGAGGTCGAGGAAATAATAAGGGAAATGGGAAAGATTATGTTGGGTGGCGGAGGAGGGCCAAATAGGATTCCAATTGAGGTGTGGTAGTATTATTGGTCAAAATAATGTAAAATAAATCTACCAAAATTTTGCGAAACATACTGATTTTCTACGAACGATTTACAGAATTTGCTACATATGAGCGTTAGGCTACGTTAGGGCATATTATTTCTAGCTGACTAATATGTTTCTAAAATGACAATGACATCTAAATACTTTTTCACATTTTTCTTTGTATAGTACATATTTAGGTCTTTGTATAGTACAATATTTATATAACGCTTATATATAAATATATAATTGTTTTACAATTGTTGTTTTTAAAAAAATATTACCCTACCTTTGTAAATTAGTTTAAATATTACGCGTCTTGTTTGATTGCTTAATAAATTAGAATAATAGTTGATCTATTAATCAATTTTTTGGTTCATATGATTTGTAAATTATAAAAAAATATATTCAAATTTAAAATTAATTAAATGTTTTGGGATTTTAATTTTCAAATGCTACTGAGTATGTCACTGATATAATCAGAGCTGAATGTGGTCCTGTCGTGTATCCTATTTATATAATATTATCTTGCTAATGACACGTGTATAGGATATTCGTACGCACGCACACATTTCGAATAGACCAGTTCTTGTTTGTAACCAGTTCTTACGTATAGGTGAAGGACAGTCGGCATATCTATAAACAATGGAGGGAGCAAATAAGAGGAAATCTCTCAGAATTTTAATGGTGGAATCGGCACCATTCCTCTTAAGGGACATGTAAAGATTCTTTTGAAATATAGTAAGTCATATAGGATTTCATTATCCAGTAAACTAAAAGTTAAATTTTTTTTAAAGTCATGTTTAAAAACGAGCAGTATTATGAAATTATTTTTTAAGAAGCCTTATACTCTCTTATATAACATATAAATTTTTTTCGCTTTAGTAAAATAATTTTAGTTGTTTTTTGCTTGAATTCATCATATAATTATTATTATTATAAAATAAAGATAATAAAAGAAAGAAAACCGAAAAATAATATCTAAAAATAGATTTTATTTTATTTCAATACGGCGCACCATTTTGACTCAATTGAAAAAAATATATGTTATATAAGAGAGCATAAAGCTTCTAAAAAAATTATCATTTTAGTCGAACCGTCTCATACTTAAAAAAATATAAATCCATAAAATTCATAAAAAACCACAAGAGAAGCAACCTTGCCGATTCTTCCTAACTTCATCCCATGAGATTGTCTACAACTGAACGGGAGATGGACATTTCCTCGTTGGTGGATGAAGCCGATTAAACGAAGAGTGTTGAAATTAAATACATCTTTTCACTGTTATTGCAATGCTTATTCTAGCTGCTCTACAGTGTAAAATAACATTTCTAACTTACTTAACCATATTCGATAGTTTAGATGACGATTAGACGTACAAAAGTGTATATAGTACAATTAAATTAAAACGAATACAGATATTCTCGTTACATTCGCCCCGACGTCGAAGACTTACGATCCTGAAAGTCAAACACATAGATCAACATCTAAATAAAGGAGTAACATCCGTTAGCAATTCAACTTACACCTATTAAATGGGCTAAGCTTTTTGTCATAAAATATAAAAGAATAATCAAGACATATACATATTTTTTAGCACTGTAGAATTTAAGTCAAATTACAGACAATACATTATAAGATTATGTACACAAAGTGTCTCTTAGAAGTATCAAACATCAGATGTTTACTGTATGTTACGAAATTCATTTTCTTCTACGTTGTAGGATACACCTTTCACCAAATATGTATATGAAATCAAATCAATCAGATGGCAATATTTTACCGACGAAAGTAATTGTTTCTATGTTGTTGGTTATACAAAATTATCGGAAGAAATGAGCGGGAAAATAGACGTGGCATAGATATGGCTTAAGGGCAGTGTACTAAGTAAATGTTGCGCTACCGTCACCTGAAAATGAAAACTATTTTGATTGGAGACGAATTACCAACTGATTGAAAGTGATTTTTTTTTATTATTTTAAGATTCAATGGGAATTCCTGCCCGTCGGAGACAAAAAGTAAGAATAAATTAAGCAGTGCGAAAATAACGTAGCGCAAATAAAAGAATAGGAACAAATTATTAATTAAATTTAAAAAGTTACATAGTAACAAGTTCTGATAGTTCTGACAAGTTCCATTAGGTGGTACCAGAATATATTTTAGTCAATAATTATCACCTTGGATTATGTCTTATTAAAACAGTGTTATTTAAAGTTTCTTCACAACTAGCATACGCGTGTGCTTACTATAAAACATTATTATATACAAGTAGTCCTTGAGTACTATCACAATATATTTGTAACTTGTAATTGCTCAATATTTACAGTTTTGTAATAAAAATTGTTTCCCTTTTTTCTGGCTTTTTTTATCAGTTCCTCAGTAATCCGAATGTTTTAGTAATCCCAACACCACAAGCAAACAAATATTCGGATTAACGAGGTTATGTTGTATCTATATTTTATATATTCTTTAAAGCGTGCGTCATATCCACCAATGAAATATTTGAAAGGGTTCTATTATGGAAAATACGCCGTTCTCAGAATTTGACACATAATAAAATTGTCTACAAGATTTATATCAACCAAAATGTCATTTACAAAAGAATTATAAATATCTGAATAAATAAAAATAACATTGATTATGAAAATGTCGATTTTATGTATTTTCAACACAATTAGTATTTGTTTAAAAAAAAAATGTCCGATTATTTGGAATTTACTAACATTAATTTATTTTATTCTGACTTGTTTTAATGTTATTTTCCAATATATTGATTTTAAACTAATCTATGCTTTTATTTGTTCACGCATATCCCCTTGATTAAATAAAAACTGCTCAAGGTAATGTTGCGCCGGACTATAAGTCATCAGCTATCTGAAACATCTTTACATCCTTTTGAGATCACAAATTAAACAGAAAGGTTAGGCATATCGTACAACAACGAATCTCATCCCTCTGTCAAGTTCGCGTCCAAAATTGAATGCGACACAATTTTGGCATTTTTTTTTAACAAATACTAATTGTGTTGAAAATACAAAAAATTGATATTTTCATAATCAATGTTATTTTTATTTATTCAGATATTTATAATTCTTTTGGAAATGACATTTTGGTTGATATAAATCTTGTAGACAATTTTATTATGTGCCAAATTTTGAGAACGGCGTATTTTCCATAATAGAACCCTTTCAAATATTTCCTTGGTTGATATGACGCACGCTTTAAAGAATTTAGAAAATATAGATACAGGATAACCTCGTTAATCCGAATATTTGTGTGCTTGTGGTGTTGGGATTACTAAAACATTCGGATTACTGAGGAAATGATAAAAAAGCCAGAAAAAGGGTAAACAATTTTTATTACAAAACTGTAAATATTGAGCAATTACAACTTACAAATAGATTGTGATAGTATTCGAGGACTACTTGTATATAATAATGTTTTATAGTAAACACAAGCGTATGGTAATTGTGAAGAAACTTTAAATAACACTGTTTTAATAAAACATAATCCAAGGTGATAATTATTGACTAAAATATATTCTGGAATATTTTATATACGTTTAAAATAACATTAATGACACGTTTCGCGAATTAAACATTAACATGTTGACAACACAAGTGATGTGCAACCCTGCAACACCGTTGCATTTGTTACTCTCTGAGTATGTTTACCTGCAACGGTGTTGCAGGTAACATACCTGCAACACCGTTGCATTTGTTACTCTCTGAGTTGGCTCTTCTCTATCACCGTTTGTTTCCTCATCACCGCTGTCTGTTTCATCTCGCACACGTTGGATGATCTCAGCATCACTTAAGTGTTCATATTCTAGCCAGGCTGCTTCTTTGCTCAGCCACTCAGTGACATCTTCTTCCGTGATGCGGTCATCTGACTGCTCATGGACAACTTGGAGAACATTAACAATGTCTGGCACAACTGAGGCTTCTGCCGAATTTTCGTATGTTGGTCTTTGGGGAAGAGGCAAAAGTTTCTACCAAGAGCTGACAGTGTTCCCCTGAGAGGTTTCATACCAAGATTTTACTAGGTTTAAACCCGCGCGTTTTATTGTTAATCGCTTAATGACAGTTTCTAAAGATTCATTTGTCGACACTACACTGTAACGTAAACTTCTTCTGTACCGCATTTTGATCCCAGCGAACTCATGCTGGTCTATTGGCTGAACAAATGCAGTTACATTTGGGGGTAGGTACAAAGTATAAATTTCTTTGTCGTCACTTACGAGCTCTTCAGCTGCCGGACCATCAGGAGAACTGTCCAAGAGAAAAATAGCCTTTTGTGGTACGTTTATAGACTTAAGGTGATTTCTCATGGCAAAAAGAAATTCATTGTGAAACCAGTCGAGAAATATTTGTCTGTTCATCCGCGCACTTTTTTGGCTAAACTACTTAACTAGAAGTACAAAGTTCTTAAACGCCCTTGGACTTTTAGTTTTTCCAATTACTGGCTTCCGTAAGTTATGGGACCCGGCAGCATTGAAACAGGACCATAAGGTTATGCGTTCTTTGCTTATTTTTCGCCCTGCAGCTTCTTTTTCTCTTGTCAAAAGAAGTGTTTTCTTGGAAGTGACTTCCAGTAAAGACCCAACATTGTAAACTTATTCACAATTGAGCCCCTTTTCTGTGATTTCATTTAGAAACTCGGTTTTAAAACTTTCCAAAGCATTTTCGCCTCTCGAAACTTTTTCTCCGGTGAAACTCAGCACTCTCATTCCAAATCGTGTACACCCACCTCGCTACTTGCACGAAAGTAGTCTTTGTGCATCATTTCTCGATAAACAAATCTAGCTTTATTTGCGATGATATCATCATTCAGCATACTATTTTCAGTTCTCTGCTGCACTATCCATGTGTATGATGCCTATTCAACTTTGCCTCTTTCATGGACCACATTCCGTACGAGAACAATGAGAGAAGATTATCTTTTTTTCCCTCTTAGTTTTAATGTCATGTACAGTAGATTTACCAATACCGTATTCTGAAGCAAGTTTCGTCAAACTCTCCTCACTGTCCAGTGGTTCAGTTATCTTGCACTTGTCGTCTAAAGTTAATGTAACATACTTTATTTTCGACATTTGGAAAAATCACAGCTTCACAACTCACCCGCATAATGCACACTCACCTCACTATAGTACGTACGGTATTACACAGCTGAAATTTAAAGGTCGTCCGTCATTTGGAACAGTGCGGCGTTCGGAGTACTGGGGGTTCGGATTAACATAGCTTGCCTGCAATGTGTATAGTTTTCCATCACTTAGATTTTAATAAAATTAAATTAAAGTTGTTTTAAGAAAAACAAGTAACTGTGGACCTAATATGCAAACATATTTTGTAAACATTTGGATTACAATTTTGAAACTATAGATTTTGCAATTGTTTTTTTAACCTTTTAGATGTTTTTGGTAAAAGGAATATAACTCTTAAGATTAATAGTAAACCTTTTATAGCCTTATACAATGCTTATCGAATATACTAAAGAAATTCTGTTATAATAAATTTTATGGACTGGAAAAAATTATTACTTTTCCAGTAAACTTACATTAAATCGTTTTTGTTTTAGACATTTTGACAAATCATTTTCTACGTCGACAAAACAAAATCGCATATTAAAAAATAAAAACCAAATAATGAAATGAGAACTTATTTCAAAGTTCTGTGTTCTCCAATCAACTTTCGATCGCTCATGTTTATTACACGTAATATAAAAATGTCGGAAGGTAAAAACCATCAATTTTAATAATGGAAGATATTTTAAAGATTCTATAAGTGCAAAGACTGTTGGCATGAAAATGACCGTATTACCAATCAACTTTAAGGAACAAATGTGTATGACATGTTTCTTCATGCTATTTGATCCCTCAGTGAGTTTAGTATCTGATCATCTTTTAATCTTTAGGATAATAGGGTTTTATAGACACCGTCTAGCCCAAGTGTCGACAGCGCGTTGTTTGCGACTTCAAACTGATATAGTAATGTAGGAATTAATTCAAAATTAATGCAAAACACCTTGCATATGCCGGCCAACAGATTTTAAACATATATAGAAGATTTAATAAAAATAATATTACCCGATGTAATAGTTTCAGATACAGAGTTAGTGTCTATTCAGTTACGAAAATACAATGACATTCTGAAAAATAAGGATCTTGATAAAGCTTAATACCTAATAGCAGAAATGACCATCCACCCACGGTTCATCGGCATTTTTTTCTAATTTGTTAGTCTCTCATATTTGTTATACATTTTTCGAAATTAATATGACCTGCTTAACCTGAATAATTAATTAATGTAGTTGTGTCATTAAACGACGATATCCATCCATATGATTAGATATAATATGCTAGTATGCGGCCCTCGCATATGAACAAAGAGAAACCAGTGGCGTTAGTAACGACGAGGCTCCATAGTCCGATTGATATGTTTTCAATTGTGCACTTATGCACTTAGCTGCTTCGAATTCACACTAATATCATAAAAAACTGATTTCTCTACAATAAGAAGGGTATAGTACTCATCTGTTGCAATAGTCTTGTAGAAACAGATCGTTAAAATCAAATCTAATATAGGAAGTAATTTAAAATTAACGCAAAACACCTTGCATACGTCAACCAACAGATTTTAAACAGGTATAGAAGATTTAATAAAAATAATATTTATCCGATGTAATAGATTCAGATACAGACTTAGTGTGTATTCAGTCACGCACACACAATGGTATTCTGAAAAATAAGGATTTTGATAAAGCTCAATACCTTATAGCAGAAATTCACATGCAGCCGCTGTTTATCGGCATTTTTTTCTAATTTGTTAGTTTCTCATATTTGTTACACATTTTTCAAAGACGACCTGCTTCATCTAAATAATTAATTAATGTAGTTGTGTCATTAAACGACGATATACATCCATATGATAAGTTATAATATGCTAGTATGCGAATCCCATATATGAACAAAAAGAAACCAGTAGTGTTAGTAACGACGTGGCTCCATAGTCCGTTTCATATGTTTTCTTAGCTGTTTTGAATACATGCTAATATCATAAATACAGATTTCTCTACAATAAGTAGAGTATAGTACACTTTGTTGGAATAATCTTGTAGAAACAGATCGTTAAAATCAGATCTAATATAGGAATTAACTCAAAATTAACGCAAAACACCTTGCATATGTCGACCAACAGATTTTAAACATATATAGAAGATTTAATCTAAATAATATTTACCTGATGGAATAGGTTCAGATACAGAGTCAGTCTCTATTCAATTACGAACCTACAATGACGTTCTGAAAAATAAGGAGTTGATAAAGCTTAATACTTAATAGCAAAGTGACCATCCACCCACGGTTCATCGGCATTTTTTTCTAATTTTTTAGTTTCTCATATTTGTTACACATTTTTCGAAGACGACCTGCTTAATCTGAACAGTTAATTAATGTAGTTGTGTCATTAAATGACGATATCCATCCATAAGATTAGTTATAATATACTAGTATGCGGCCCTCCTATATGAACAAAGAGAACCCAGTGGCGTTCTTTAACTAGAGGTAATTGACTCCAATATATTGTAATGTAAAAATACGTGACAATAAATGAACTTACATGTTTTTGTTTGTATCGTATAAAACTAAAGTTTTATATATAAATTAAATGTCCAAGATATCCGACGGTTAAAACTCTTCAATCTTTGGTGTTCGCTCCATGGATTATTTCCCAAATTCCCGCTGTAATACTTTCTATATGCAAAAATTGTAGCACACTAGAGCAAGGCAATAGAAAGAGGACAAGAGAATGGAACCAGCCACTGATTCTTGGTGCTATAAAGTGCATCTAACTAAGCGTATTTATAATAAATACAGAGTATTTATGATAAATTGTGTTTTTTATTTAAGCATCTAAAGTCAATGACTATGCGCCATTTTGGTTTACCTGAATTTTCCAATTTTTTAGGCACTACCCCAAGTTGGGGAAAGACTTCCAAGTTGAACATCTCATTGATTTATTTACTTCTCTTTATGAATTTGGGGAGTGCTTAATTTTATTTATTAACGATAAAAGTCGATCCTTTAAACTGTATACTAATTTACAATACTAATTTGTTAAAACTCTATAGTAATTTACTATAATAGTATTGTATTTTTTAAATATAGAGCAACTAAGATCACTGAGGGCCAAAGTACTATTAACTAAATAAAAATCAACTATAAAACTAATCTACTTGGGCTATTAAAACGAAAAATTTCTGGACTTATTATTTTTGTAATATACTGTTTATTTAAATTTCTTTATTGATATTGTTTGCTAGGGGTGCAACGAAAAGTTACACATTTTGAAACTGTTAGAAATAGTATATTGCATTTACGATATCTAAAGCTGATCAACTAAAGTACAACTAAAGCTTATTTGCATACATAATATGTTTCATACAAAATTTAATACGAAAGATTATGCTAGTTTTGTATTATATCGATTTTCTACTTAAAATATACTTCCAACAGACCCCAAATACATTTAATGAGATTAGGGGTATGATCTTGTTGTAATAGAAATTCTTCCTCGAAAGGATAGAAAATTATAATATACATTTTTAGAACAGTGCTTTCCAAAATTACAAAAAATCCAAATTTCTAAATTAAAAAATATTCTTTTGAAATAAACGTAAGAATATTTTTCAGCTGATGGTTATAGTGGTTGCATCAACCTATTATGTATTATTATTTTCTTATACTGATTTTTATTAATTAGGTTTTATTGGATGTCAATTGCATGAACTTTAAAACTGTTCGTAAAGGAGCACTGTTACCTTGTGCTAAAGAAATGTTTTTGGACAAAGCCAAGTTATTGATTGATTTTTTTCATTTTATAATCTAATCGTTAGACAACAAGTTTACAGATTGATAGATGCAATTTGAATTGCTAACGGATGTTATCCTTCATTTAGATGTTGATCTGGGTGTTTGACTTTAAGGGCCGAAAGTCTTCGAGGTTGGGGCAAGTGTAACGAGTATATATGTATTCACTTTAATTTAGTTCTACTGTATATACTCTTGTTCGTCTAATTTTCATAGGTCATCGAAATTATTCAAGACGGATAGATTCCATAAGTAACTTAAGTCTATAAGAAATTTGGTGATTCTAAAATTAATTTTGTTCGATAAACTGTGTCAACTGACATTCACTGACAAATATCCGAAACGATTGAGATAGACATTCTCTTAAGGAAATTTTGCCAAGTTGGTTGTTTAACAGTGGCGGCGCGTGATTAAAAGTCTCCCGAAGTGAACCGAGTTTTTTAAAAGGTTATCCCTAATTACTTGTATTACATTGAAAGATTGGTGGTGCTTTTGATTTAGTTTATTTCCTAATTTTATTCGTACTTTCCTAGGGCACTTACGCGCTGTTTAAATATAATGTAGTCAAGTATTCAATGTATCGTCTGTCCTTACATTGTACAATGTTTACAGTTGTCTTTGTTAAGTAAATATAAAAGATATAAATGGATAATATATAATATCAGGATGTAAAGCACTTGTACACACATTGAGTTGAGCAACAGTACATAGATACATTTGAACAATTTTCACATAAATTAACATTTTACAATAAATTAGCATAATCTTGACAATATTAACAAATGATGTAATAGAGCTGTCACATACAAAGATATAATTGGATAATATATGTCACAATATAATATACTTATAATAACATTTTGACATAAATTAACATTTTAACATAAGTTAGCATATTTTACACCATTTGAACACAACCGAGGAAATAAAGTTGTCATTAAACATTTGTCGTAAGCCGTATATATGATTTCGTAGGGTTTTTGTAGGAAGTCATTATGAGAAAGTGAGCATTTTTCTAGTAAAAAACTTTATATTTTTCTTTCAAATTGTTCCCTGCTCAAGTCTCTAATACTTATCGGGATAATATTAAAGTATTTATAAGCCCAATGTCAGGTGACGTTTTGGGTTTTACTGTGTCGATTGTACTGAATGCTCAAATTGTTCTTTGAACAAGTATCGTGCATGTGGACATCTCTATTAAGAGTCAATACATCTCTGTCATACTCATTTATCACGTACTTAAGATACTCGTAAACGAAGAGACTTGGAAATGTCATGATCCTCAGCCTTTTGAATATCGGTATACAGTCATCCCTATACCAGACTCCCGCTATTATTCTAACTGCAGCCTTTACAGCCGAAATATTTTTTTGCTGTGAGGTGAGTGTCCTCAGACAAGCAAACCGTAATTTAATATACTATGGAAACAACCGTACTATGGCATTTTTAGAACATGGCGACGTTGCTTTTCAGCATTCTAAGCTGATAGACCGCTTTCGACAATCTGCGAGCCAAATATTCACCATGTGGCTCCCATGTTAGGTGCGTATCCAGATAGATTCTCAAAAATCGTATTGTGTTACTTGCGTTTGCATCACTCACATCACGCTAAGTGAATATCAAACCTTGAGTCTTACTGCTGTTTAAGAAAATGCTATTGTCTTCAAACCACTTGTGCACGTTATCTCTTGTATATTCCAACATTTTATTTACTTCAATTAACGACTTGTTAGCCTTAAATATGGTAGTGTCATCAGCAAAATAACACCCTTTCAGCTTCAAGGTATGAAAGAAATGATCAAAATCATTAATATAAATTATGAACAAAATACGTCCGAGTACGGAACCTTGCGGGACTCCATGCCTCACTATTTCAGGTTTGGAGAAACTGTGGTTCCATTTCACAATCTGTCTATAGTTAAAGAAGTATGATTGCAAAAACGAGACAAATTTTCTATCACGTACTGAGCCAGTTTATCGGTTAGAATCTTGGGAGACACACAGTCGATGGCTTTTTGTAAGGTCACAGAAAACTGCCGACGTGAATTCTTTACTATCAAATGTATCACTGATATTCCCTGTTAATCTTAGTATTGCCTGAATTGTAGACCTACTTACCTAAATCCAAATTGTGAATCGTTTAAAAGGCCATTTTTTCAAAATAATCGCTAAGCTCGTTTTTTATAAAAATTTCAAATACCTTTGAGAGAACTGGAATAAGTGATATTAGCCTGTAGTATCAAAATGAAAATCATCGGTAGTTGGACATCAGATTTTAGCTATATAACAATAGCCGTATTGTTCGCACCGA
>WYDF02052807.1:0-11543 GCA_009867245.2 Adranes taylori
CTGTAGTCCAGGAAGGGAGAAAAAGATATATATATATATATATATAAATATATATATATATATATATATATATATATATCATTTATAGAAAAACTAAATAGCGCATACCCTAAATAGCTTGAGGGTAAGAAGTTTCAAAGTATCGCATTCCAAACACGTAAAAGCTTTTTCCCATTAGTAGCAACACTCTCGTCTTCCTTCTATTCACCAGTTTCATCATTCCTCAGCATCAGCCTGCTGTTCATTCATGACACTCTCTACGATCTCGTCATTTGTCATTCTGATCATGGAAAACACTCTGTCTGTAACCACTCCTCCATATCATTAATATTGCATTTAGAACAAACAGAAATTTTCTTGGAAATGTTCAAAATTTCACTTACGCTCACTTCCTATTCCAATTCGTTATGTTCTTGTATAATGTTCTTTGGTGGATGTGCCGTTTATTCTATTCCAAGCATGTTTTAAATGCAGATTTTTAACCAGATTCATGTAACAGCAGTCTTTCAGATTTAATTGTTTGTATGAAATATAACCTTTTCTTCATCTTCGTTAGCCAAGAGTAGATTACGGAGAAGTAGCTGTCAGTAGTGTTGTTTGATGTACCCAATAACATCCTGATCTATGGGCTATAGCAGGTTATGGAGTTACGTGGCAAGAACACATATTTATAGTTTTATTTTTCCCTTTACAGAAAATTAAGGAACGGATGAGTCGCCGCAATAACAATAAATGCGGCACATCGGCGCATTATCCATTCCAAAAATATATTTGACGATATCCACGGACTTTTTTTGTTTGTGTAGGTTACTGGTAAACTCTTTGCAATTTTTAATGCTCTTGGTGTCTTAACTGTTCCTACTACTAACAAAGATTGCGGATGATTACTTGTAGAGACGTCCTTTCCAGTTCTTTTTGTAAAAGTTCAACTTAATATATTAGATCCTCTTGAATACTTTCCCATAACCGGCGAAACATTAGAATACGTCAGAGCACATTATCAAATGTGCTCCATCATTTTTTTTTTCGGTTATGGTACGGAAAAAAATGTAGTAAGTGGCACACGAGACTGAACGTTTTATGGTTACCGCAGTATTTTGTACATTGAAAGTAAGTGTATTTTGCATCACATAGAACGTCTTAAGAATAATATAACTATAATGTAACCTTTATTTATTGGCATAACACAACTATTCAAACGTTGCATTGTTCACTTAACTAAATAAAAACTCTGAGTAAATAAAAACAATTATAAACCAAAGCACAAAACCCTAATGGCTTTCACGAAGAGAGATGAAAGAAACTAGGTTCATCAATTTTTTTCATAAACTCCTCCTTTATCTATTTTGCTATTATTTAGCCTTTTTCATCCTTACCCAATTATGTGCCATTTTCTTGTTTTCCTCCATCTATGCAAATCTTACGTAAACCTTCGTCCAGTGTGCTGAGAACACTATATCCATATCACATTTCCTACATCACCTTTCCATTCACACCCATACCTCTCTCCATACTCTCGCATCTAAATCAAGCGATTAATATCTTATCCTCCATATTTATACTTTTTGCCAACTATCTCGCCTTCGTTCTTATTGGTCAAATGAATTTGTATCTTACATTATATCTATACAATCTTAAACATTTTTACTTCTCCACGTCTTACAGTTTCTCCACCATTTCTTTAACCACAAATTTACCATCATTTCTTTTTATTTTCCACTATCCCATTGATTATCCACTGTAAACATACTGTAAACACATACAGTCAAAATCATCAACTCCAAAAGTTCCCAAATTTAATTTCCCATGTGTATCTTAATATTCATGTTGCTATCCTTGTTTTCTTAATTCTTACATATCATTCCTATATGGTTCTTGTATAACCCAATGCTTTGTGTAACAAATCCTAAATATTTCACATGCACAATTTGCTGCCACTCCATACAGAAAACAACCATTCTACTACCTCTACCTCCTCTCTTACATACCATTTTCTCTGTCCATTAAACATTAACAACAGACCCTCTTATAATACTCATAAACTATTCTAATCATCTCGTTCATATCTTTTCTCTTATTTCTTTAAGAATTTAATAATAATTGATGAATTTATTAATAGCTGATAAGATTTTCTTCGACAGTGTTTTAAAAATTTCATTGTATACGTCATCACAGTCTACAATTTTATTTTTTCCAACTTCCTAGTACATCCGTAACTCGTCAATCAATTTTGGAGGTCCAGTTTTAGACTTGTTTCGGGCAGTAGATACCTCTTTCTATATATATTATTTTCAGCGCAGAAGTTTTTTATTAACATCTACTATTAGTTAATCGTTTGCCTCCACCTTTTGAAGCTTCGTTTATTGTTGTAATAAATTTTCTATTCTGTCTTACGTTAATTAAAATTGTCGCAATATCTAAAACACGTCTCAATTCCGTCACATTCTTTCACCGAAACAATTTATAGTCATTCTTCATAATCCTGTTCCATCCTATTAAATATTTCATCGATCATCTATGGATTTGCTTATAACCTTTTGGTGGACTAAAATTTCCATAAATACCAAGTTCCATCATTAAGTTAAAAAATAAATTCCTCCAAGAAATTTTATACATATAGCATCCACAATATAAGTTGCAAATTAAATTAATTAAATTAAATTAAATTAAACACCTTTATTTGCATAAAATTCGCAAAGTTTTCTACACATATTTAACAATAGTAGTATAACACAAAGAAAAGAAAATTAAAAGTAATACTCTTGTTGATTATATCCAGGAGTCAGGAATCAGGGACGACCAAGCCCTCACCCCGTAAATTCCTGCTACATCATCCTTTGCTTCTGTCCATTCTGTTCTTCACAGTCCTGTTCTTTCCCCCCTTTACCCCATGATTTATTGAATTCTCCACACTTCTCCCCATTCTACGTCCTAATTCCCTAATCATACTAATGTCAATCTTCTCAAATTTCTCAGCCATTTACTTATACCGTATTCGTCAAAATAAACAGTACCGATATATGATTCGGTCTGGATTGACATGCCTTTTTGGCTTGTTTGTCGTTAATTGTCCTAATAACATTACGCTTGTGTTAAAATTCTTTTGAAAATGGTTCTGACAACTAAAAAAAGATGTTTATAGTAGAGCATTATTTCCATTCATACGGAAGTGGATGATGTAATGGCCCAAGTTTGAAACAAGTCTCTGAAAATTATCGACAGCAATTTAATAAAGCCGCACCTAGTAAAAGTGTAACGTTGGCAATTGTTGAAAAATTTCGTCACATCGGTAGTATGTTGTGTCATCGCAAGGGTTCTTCAGGTTGTCGAAGAACAATTTGTACCAACGCTAATGAAGGACGCATTCTTGACCAGGTTGTGCATTTTACGTTAAGAAGCCTAAAACGAACTGCGTTAAAATTACAAATTAGTGATACATCCACACGTCGAATGTTCAAATCTATTAGTGGTTATCCCTACCGCATTCAAAGTGGACATCGATGACTAAAAGAAGATACCGATTTCTAGAGAAATCAATTTATAGTCATTCTTCACCAATTTATAGGTTTTCAGACGAAAGTCATGTTCACCCGAGTGGCTATATCAATAGGCAAACAACTCAATTCCTTGGATTTGAACGCCCTGATTTTATTGTAGAGAAACCACTCCACAGTGCTCCAGTTATCATTTGGTGTGCAGTATCCGGGCATGGTATAATGGGTCCTTATTTTATTGAGGACAGGGATCAACAACCAGTTACTGTTAATCAAGAGCGATATAGACAGAACATAATCATGCATTTCGTGAGAAATTTTAGAATTTTTTGCCGCGCACGAAATTTACACCTGAACAGGCAATGGTTTCATCAGGATGGAGCCACAAGCCATACAGGCAAACGCTCATTAGAACTTCTCCGTGAGCATTTTGGAAACCGAATAATTACTTATTTCCAAGAAGTGCATCAACCACTGTTTAATGATTTGCAAAATCGTTATGAAGCATTTTTGCGCCGTATTGGTGCACATTTTGAACATGTAAATTACAAAAATTAAAAACTTAATATTAAAATTAATTTTTGTACTATTTATTTTGGCGAATACTGTATTTACTAATCTCAACAATTGTCCTCTTCATGATTCCGATACCCTTCCCATCCTTTTCCAAGCAGACCCTCCAGTTTTCCTCTATAGGTTTCTCGTCCATACTCCATTCAATCCCCATACATTCATTCATTCATTCATCCAATGTGTCCAATTCTCCTTATTTTTTTCTATATAGTTCATGCACTATTAACTTCATTCATCCAGTACTTATTCCCCCTTTCAAAACTTTTGCCTTGCCTTGCTGTTCAAGGATCATCTATATTACTTTGAGATCACCACACATGATCCAATAATCGTCGTACTTAATTTTCCGGAGAACAAATTTTAAATTGTCATACCGTTCTTGTAAGTGTACAGAATGCCCAATGGGTATTGACGCATACCTGTTTCCGTTGTGAAGCAGGACTTTAAGGCTTCATTCCGACGAAACGATGAATAGTCTCCAATCAGTGCTTTCGTACGGTATGACTTAGTACACACATCATTGCAGAGTACTAAGTCCCCTACTTACCTGAACCAGGAAAACGAAACGCCAGCTGTGGGCAAATTCTTATCTTTAAGCCGTGAATCAAGCAATGCTGATTCACGGCCTCTTTGGTCAGATATAACTCCCGAATCAAATCGTTCAGTTCAGTTGATGGAAATGGCTGTGGAGCAGAATTACCAGGTTCGCACACCACTTCGTTATGTTCGGATTCGTCAGTTGATTTAATTTCATAACCATCTACTTCAGGTAAATGTTCTGGTTGCATCGGCACTGGTACATCTGGACCATGAGAGACATGGCGTAAAGCCGATGGTAGATTTGCATAGACGATGTTGAAACTGTGAACACCGGTTGAAAAAAAGTAACAATCATCAGTATGATTTCGTGGCTCTCGCCAGACCATCCGCACGCCAAATCTGAAACAATGTTGTTCATCCTTTGAACACCGTCTCAGTCTTTCAACGCACGTACATCAAACATAGTGGGGTGTCAAAGTTTTATCTTGACCTCCTACTTTTACACCGAAATTCGCGAGATACACTTGCCAGACGAACGATGTCATATCTCTTTTTTGTCTTGACACTATTAATTCACCACAAATGTAACAAAAAGAATCTGCAGACGTTTTACAGCCTCTCGACGCCATTTCAGTCAGTGTATGTTTGGTTTTTAGCGTATATCCGCCGACACAAACAGTTTTGATCGCAGAGGATACGTACCGACGGTTGCGTCAACATTGACAGCCATCTTAGATGTACAACACGTTTAATAGCAAAAGTGCTGCAATCTGGCGGTTTGTGATGGCAACGATTCGTTTTTATCATAAACCGACAGATGGCAGCATTTACTATGTATTTAAATCTATCAGCACGTCTTATATTTGTGATTTTTTTATTCGACACATTTTGACAAATTGCGATTTGAAAAACATTCCGGCCTGTAATAATCTGAATTCTTTATCGGCTCTAATAATTGGAAGTTACTTGACTTACAAATATTAATCACTTCTTTAAGGACTAGATTGTCAGAAAAAATTGAGTTTTTACTACCATCGATAACTAACTTTTAAGAACAATGTGTTCTGCGAAGGAGCAGTTTTACCATAATACTTATGTAACTTTTCTTTAGATTCTTTAAGAAGAAAGTAGTGTTTTATTAAACACGTAATTCTTTTTTATTCATTTTAATCAAAAATGGACAAATGGTTTACTTTAAACGACTGTGAAACGTAAACTACTTGACAGATTTCCACAAAATTTTGAGACTGGGCTTGCAAAAGATGTCTAAAGTAAAAAATATAGTCATCATCATGACAGTGTGGCCAACTATTAATTTTTTCCACGAAATATATTGTTGCATTAATCTAAAACGATCTTTAAGGATTTGTCAATATAAGTTTTATTTATAAAATAAAGTTTGACGACTTCATTCAATAAAATCTAATTTAAATGGGTTTAAATAGATAATGAAATACAAAAAATATTTATCAAAATAAAATGATTTACACACATACACACACAATATATATATATATATATATATATATATATATATTTGGCAACCCAATAGATACATTCAATGGTCGTGGTTGGCTTCACATCCCATCATTGTGGTAAAAATTTCTTTGAGTTGTACGTGTATGTTTTATACAAAATGCGACGATTAAAAGAGTTCGTTGACTTGTCGAAAAAAAGTGAATTTCGTTAATTGGCCCTCTCTCGCGGTATGCTAAACTTTCTTTTTTTGGCAGTTGAAGAAAGTGAAATCTTGCCGTGTTCAAGTCAGTATACTTATATTTAACTAAAGAACAATTTAACGATTTATTATTGAATTTCGGCCGGGTAAAACGAATTTGGTTGATGGCCGATACAATCAACAATCAAGTACGATAAAGATATTTTGTTTATGCGAACGCATATACGTGGATATTTTATCGATGCGTTCATAAAATGCGTGAGGAATATAGTCACTTCATAAAAGTGAAATGTCTATTGGTTTTTAAGTAGGTGAATCATATTTCATTTCACAATAAAATTTAATTTTTATTACTGAGATTTCATTACTGAGAAAATAGGAAAATGTTGAAAGCCGTTGCAAAAATGAGATTTTAAAACTTATTAACTTTTTCTTTATTAGTTCAACAATGTCATTGGCCACAATCTTTTGTGTTGCCCAAATTTACCACACTCTTGGTGTTAGAGATATTATTTATTTATATTGTAATACTCAAGTATATATCTACTAATACTTGGATATTAAAATTTATAGGCAGTTTACTGAAGAATTAATTTTTAATTTTGAATCTAGTAGGCTATGAAACTGACGTCAACAAAAATTTAGCCAACACTTAAACGGCGGAGCCGAATTCACTCCCAGAATATAAATATTACCTAACCGCGAAAAAGGTGGTGATCGAATTCACTCCCAGACGATTATAGTCTGTGATTAGAATTCATTTTTTTGATACTTCAAATTGTAAACAATATTGCCAAATCATTATTAATTTTCGAATTTTTCAACTTGATATTGGGGCTAATTTTTTCCTAGAATGAAATAAAACAGAAGTTACTTATAAATAAAATTTTATTATATGTAACCAGCTTTCTACATGTAAAAAAAATAGTATAAAACAAATATTTTTATTTCCATACGCAATTAACTTTCATTCACGTTGCGTTTGTTTTTTTAGGGGATTTAGTTTCTATCTAGTGTATGCTATTGAATTGACATATTTCGCATTTTCATTCACTTGTTTTCAAATTTGTATCAAATTTTCTTACTTCTAAAATGGAAGTTAACACCATTATTAATTTAATCAATTACACTCAATTGTTAGAATTAGGATTAGGTTAGCGTTAGATAAGGATATCAACTCCGCCCAGTTCAAAAAGAGTACATTTCTTAAAAAAGTATATCATTTTACTTGCCAAAGAGTACATGGTGTACATTTTATATAACATAAAGGGTACACGTACTCTTTAAAAAGTACGTTTGGTAACCCTAGCGTTAGGTTATATTTACTCTGGTTAGATTAGGTTTGTTAGGTTAGGTCACTGCTACATTAAGTTATGTTTACTCTGATTAGATTAGATTTGTTATTCATGTCAACTCAATGGCATGGCATAAGAAAATATTTGGCAACAATGTTTTAATTGTTAAAAATGATACTCTTTAATGCATATTGGCTTGGGAGTGAACTCGACCTATGTTGGGAGAGAATTTGACCTATGAAAAAACTGCGTAATAAAGACGGGAGTGAATTCGACCCTGCCCTATTTAAAATGCAATAAAAGAGACAGTAGTGGTATATGATGCTCGATTTTTTCTAAAAAACTAAACAATTCTGATAGATTAGTCGATATGGTGTGAATACGTGATGAATGCCAGAAAAATGCGTACCGAAGAGCTCCACCGTAAAACCAACTTTATCCGTCAGGTCAAATTTTACAGTATTAAAAAAAAAAGAATTTAATAAATTATTTTTTACTGTTACAATGCCAACTTTTCTGAGACTGTTTATCAGATTGTGTCGTCTTCTTTCACTAAACTTGCTGGTTGTCGGTTCAAAACAATCCGGTACCGATTAATGAAGGGCTCTTGAGTGCTTTTCCAGTTTTCTCCAAACATAAGAGGCACAAGTTTTTTGACATCGACAATTTTTTCATTGGTAATTGGAAGATTTGGAAGAATAAACTGTGCAGCTTACCTTCCTGAGAAATCACGTTTTAATCGTGATTTCATAACAGTTTCTTCACTTCAAAGCGATTGTTTTCCATTGCTTTACAGGATACAGAAATATGTCCAGATTTTGTCTTGAATTTTTTAAGAATAAACATTTTCACAGTGGTTATGCTATTCACATTTTTGGAAACTAGTTTCTAGCATTTGGTGTCGAACAGAAACGAATCCTCACCTAGTTTTTTAATTTCTTTAATCCCTCTGCATACAGCAATGTATTCATGGGGTGAAACATGGATGCTTTTTCTCAATTTTTCTTAGAAAACTTTGTCCATGAACAGGAAAAACAAGCGATACCTTCCTCAGGTTCTTTGCATTTTCGTAAGATTTTAAGAGGAAAAGAAATAGCATTTGAACATCGATGTTATTTATATTTTGGACAATACACCCATCTGCAAATAAACGTAATTTTTTTTGTGATGTAATGATTTAGTAGTTTTCAGAAAATGTAGTAAAGCATTAGAACCTCAATGCTACCTTTGCTAGCTAAATTCTCAGTCCACTCGTAAAAGTGAGAATTCATCCTACTTTGTCCAACAATACAAAGGTTGTAAAAATTCAGTTGCCTGGAGTAGAAAGCTTCTTGTATGGGCGTTTTAGGTAACGACTGAATTTGCTACAAATCAAAAATATATGTCATTGTTTCATCATCATCTGGTTTTCTTAGAAGTTCATAAAAAGCTTTAGCTCTCAGTTTGTGTACGCGTTTTTCTGTCATCAACGTTGGTACTTCTGGAGACCCTTTACGGCCTTTTTTAAATTTTTGTCAATAATAAAAGCACATTTTGTGCATACATCCGAAGATAGTTATTTATTAAATCATTTCTGAACATACGTTTTTTACACGGATTTTATTTTCGTAAAATTTCACACTAATTCTGTCCCCACCTCTTGTTTCCTTGATTTTAAGCTCTAAATGATTTTTTTTTCAGATGATAAGCCTCGATCTTTGAAATCGAAATAAAATTTTTGGCACACTTGTAAATTTTGTTTATTACTATTTGTAATAAAATAAGAGGCTTGGCACCTGCCCAGGTCGTTTTCTTTAACATCCGATACAGTGGCGTAGCTATAGTTGCGTGGGCCCTGGTGCGAGACATAAAATGGTCCCGAAATTTTTTATTCTGTTTATAACTATAACAATAATACCTGCTCAGTTGAATCTAGTCATGCATAGTTTATGTTTAGTAATAACTTGTCGAGTTACAGTAATTTTTTTCTTGCTTTTGCGTCCGCAAAACGATTGATGATTTGTTTTTCGTCAATTTTCTTTGCTCGATCTTGTTCAATTGATAAAACTGCCAAGCGGGAAAACCGTTGTTGTGACATTGTACTGGCCAGACGATGCTTCGCCTACTGTTACAACGATGTTACCGCAAAATGAGCTCCTGCGCCGCGCACTGCTTACGCTCTCCACGCCAAGTTATATTTGTTTCGCTAAACACTAACAAATAAGGCCGAGCGCACACCGGGCAACACGAAAGCAATTCAACAGCTATATGGTTTTTGACAGTCAACTAATTTTTAATTATCTTAATTAATATGTTTCTTTTTTAATGTGCGAGCCCTTTTCACTTCGGGCCCTGGAGCGGTGGCACCATATGCACCATTGTAGCTACGCCATTGATCCGATATTTTTATGCGTGAAGCACTAAAGTTGTCCTGCACAACTTTGTTGGGGATTTCATAAAATTACTTTACTAAGTAAATACTTTACATTAGATGGTATGAGCGTACCTCGCCCTGATGGAGTGGAGAGTTTTTTCTTGGAAATTTACAGTCGTGTTGGTTCTTTTTGTTTCTCCTAGTCCCATTATTAACTTGGCTCACAAGCACTGAGTCATTCAAATCATAATCATCCATTTTGTGAAAAAAAATATCACTTAAAGATTGTTTATTTTAATAAATACCCTAAAGAAACATCATATCGTGTACTATTGCAGAATAACAAGAATGGCAACATAACCTCTACATCGGAAACAGTAATGGTGCGCTCGGATTGGTCCGTTGGATATAGTTGATTGTATACCGGCATTATGAGTGGATAAAGTTGGTTTTGCTTCGGAACCTACTTTTCAAACCTTAATTTTTAATGGATCGAATGGGTTTATAAAAATCGGTATCCAATCCATATCTCAATTTTGAAAAAAAGTGCATATATTTGGTTTAAACTTGCGGAGTTTAAACTTGTCACCCCATGTCCACAAAAATATAAACAAAATTTATTGAGAATGCAATTTTTTTATTCACATAATGTAAAGAAAATCTTAAAGAATCGAAAAGTTCATTTTTAACCATTAACTCTAAGAATCTTCCAGGAAATCCAAACAAGAGAACTTTGGCGGTCTTTATAAATACTTTTGGGCGTGGAATATCTGTCGAGAGACCATCTGCAAACAGCTCATCATAGATTTCAACCAAACATTGTAGAAACTTGGATAGTTTAGTTTCTGAGGTTTCGATCAGATTGCTGGGCTCTAGGACTGCAACCGTTTATTGGAGGAATATGGAGCTCAATATAGATATATAGAGAAATATCAATTTGAGGAATATCAATATAGATGCCATTAATTTTTGGTTTTGCACGATCGGTTTCTTTTATACCAGAATAATTTATATTCAATGAAATATTATGTTTTTGTCAAATTTTTAAGTTTCTGTGTGTACTTTTTTCTGTGTAGATTTTGTATGACACCAGTTTTGTATGATGTCTAATTTATTTTTTTATATAAAAGGATATTGACGAAGCCTTAATAATTGTTTTTGATTTTTACTTTGAAATAAACATTCTTACTTAGACTCAGAATTGTTGCACAATATAGAATTGTTAATCAACTGTATAAATCGACATTAGCCTGCTATGAAGATTATTTGGAGTGGTAATCAACTTCTTTTAGAATTTCTTACGTGGCGGTCTCGTTGAAAAAATCTGATGCTATTAAAAATTATAATACAATATTATTTGAAGCGAATTGGAGGCTTTACATTTGCAGAAGGATGCAAATTCCCACATCGCAGCACTGAGGATCCTATTAAGGAAATTATTTTTACTAACAAATATCTAAAGTTGATAAAATTACTCTTCAAACACAAGAATTTTTTAGTAATTTTCCAAGTTAATATTAATTTTTTATTTATTGTAAGTTTCATTCACAAACATTTTCTCAGATTATAAGTCAACTATCGTTTTGATTTGCTACATGGACTTTCATTCA
>WYDF02052807.1:11643-25378 GCA_009867245.2 Adranes taylori
TGTAAGTTTCATTCACAAACATTTTCTCAGATTATAAGTCAACTATCGTTTTGATTTGCTACATGGACTTTCATTCATATTTAACTGTATTAACTTTATTAAGTAGATTTGACTGTATGTTTCTTTAGTACGCAACTTTAGGCACATGTTTAACCTAAAATTTAGTAATGACAATTTTTATTCACGTAGTGACTACTGGTAAAGAAAAATGATCGGATATTGGACAATCGAAATTTTGATTACATTTATCTACGTTTCGACATCACATCGAGGTTATCATCAAGACTACAAAAAACCAACAAAAACATCTAACTTACAGATTGACTATGTTCTGAAACAATCAACTGCTATTGACTAAAATTTACTTGTCAAATTGTGGACATTAAGCCCTTATGAACCATATACGTAACTAATTGATACAAAACTAAAATAATTTTATTTTATTACAAATGCTAATCAAATATACTTTATTTATTAAAATGTGAACCGAATTTAGATAACTTCAGAAACTAACCTAACTTTATACTTAGAATATGAAATAATATTTATCTATACTATTTTGAATAACTTTTACCTTTATGGGGTACTGATTCAACTGGATTAATTAAAATTGCAAAGAAATACGTCTTTCCACATACGAAAAATTAGCTGAAGCCAACACCAAACACCGACGCATACTTAACTAATTTGCACGAGTGCAAATTAAAAAGTGCACATCACACCGGAAATAGGAATATCAAAAAGAATCTTTTTATGAATTATCTTCTGAGAGAACATAAAATACTCAAACTACCATTAATCTACCCTATTCGTAACAAAAATTGTTATCTATGCTTGAAGTGGTCATACTGGTTTAATTTTGTCTCTGGAAAGCTAAAAACTACAATTTAACTAAAATTTAGTTAAATTGTAGTTTTGTAAACAACAAAATCAGTTTTTTTATAGTAAACTAAACAGCAACTCTTTTTGTAGCAACTCTTTTTGTAGCAACTCAATTCCTCTGAAAATGGCTACTGTGTAGTCGAAAGTATACTCAGGAATCAAATTTTTGAATACAGTGGATTGGACGATATACTTGTCATTTTTTCAAAAAATTTAAAACAATTAGCTACTTTTAATTTAATTTAAAATTTTAACACTTTGTCCGAACCAATTCTCCTATTTTTTGGCATTGTTTTGGCCAATGTAACTCTCCTGACACGTGTGGCGTCTGATCTATTGCAATATTTTGCTTTGAGAGTAAATAGCGTGGCAAAAGCCATCTTACACCGATATGTGGTTGGGAATGGAATCAACACTCTTATAGCCATCTTCGTAACATCGGAATAGGGTTATGCCATTTCAATCCATGAATCACCCACGGAAAATATATTTTGTACTCCCATCATTTATCAAATCAATAAACGGTGTGTGAATTTTATTGTCTTCCTGCAGGAGAGTACAAAAGGATTATAAATAAATTGATGGTAGTTTTCTAATTCTTGTATGTCAGGAAAATAGTGAAATTTTTTTTCTTTACGAATTGATAGATGCTGTTTCATCGATATTAAGCATAATTTCCTTAAATGTATGCGTTTAGTTGTGGAGGTGGGCCAAAGGTCTTCCTCTATAACTTTACATACTACAGTATGAGCTTCATTTTGAAAGCTGTCAATTTCTTGGGATAATGGAGCACTGATACCTTTTCCTTACAGTGCTAGGTTTATAGAATCTACAGATTCAAAAATATCGACTAAAAATAACAGGGATCTAAGAAAACCCTCTTCAATACTTTCCCTTTGGACAGCCACCTCATATATGAATAAAAGTATTTCAAATTCTTCAAAACTTTTGGAGGACACAAGACTCCAGGTTGAGAACCGCTTTTCTAGAAGAAATAAGAGAAATGACAGATTTGACCATTTCTGTTACGAAAAGCATTTGATCAAATAAACAATTTCTATTTGTAACCTACCAGTACACCCCTATAAATTTTGAGATGTACACTGCGTATATAAAATCTGCGACCACTGGTCCAGGTAACAAAATTCTATCATAGCATAACCTCTTCCTAAATGTACAACTGTTTTTGAGTACTCCACATGCTCAAACTCAGTACAATGACGTACATAAAAAAGAAGTTCAACTATCAAAGCTATAAAAAAATTAGTATCCATAGAAACTTTGGGCCACAAAGAAATTTATGAATAATTTATGGAACAAGAATATGAATATTGGAGTATTGTTCAAAAAGAAATTAAACCTGAAATTCGAAATACAACAAAAATTTGTTTAGCGAATGAAAGTAATGAAACTGAGATGATGTGCAACAATTTTAATTAACACAAGAAATGGAAGAAAATTATTAATTAGAACAATAAGTCGAGCAATTAAATAAAATTATGGACTAAAACATATTTTACAATATAAGTAACATTAGTTTTCCAAAGTGTTTTGTTAATTAGAAACCGATACAATCTGTTTAGAAATGAAGAGAATTTAGTTAGACAATACGTTGGCTTTGAAGTGTTATTTTAAATAACTTTTATGGTGGGAAAATGAAAATGAAATGTTAAAAAAGCGTTATTAAAGAAAGCAACGGGGTGAGGGTAAGTCATATTTACTTTTTCTTAATTTAATTTATAACCTGTCTACGTTGGGGAAAAACAGTTACCCGTTCAGAAGGTTGTTATGCCGCGGCAGGGTCGGGATTCCTGAAAGTTCCTGATAATTGGCAAACGTGCTTACACTGGAGGAGACTGCCGATCTTATTTTGCTGGGGGGCAAAAATCTCGGATAAATTATGGGAGGGAGTACACACAAAAATAAAATTCACAAATAACATTATCAATAACCACCACATTATTAAATAAATATAAATAGCTATAACATGGTTGGCTTAAGCGCCTTTAAAGGTGTACTGTAAATAAAAAATTAATAAATTTATGCAATAAGTACAGCAATAGTATTACTTACTTATTTTTAGGATGTAAGTCCCATTAAGTTCAAAAGATACCCCAAATTGCCTAATCTATAACGCTACAACTGTATCTACAATTTCACCCGCTAAAATTTGTATACACTAAGTTTTGCTCTTTGTAAAATAGTATTCATTAAAACTTTCTGCGTTCTCACGTTAGCCAGCCAGAAATATATCACAAATATAATTCAATTTCAAAATACTCTTAATTTGTAATAACACGTTAAAATTACAGGTGGCGACACAAAACAATTAACACCTTGGAAGTTTCCACGGGTGTGTTTATAAAGACATACAAAAAACTCTTCCTCCGTCAATGGGTCTCATGTCATGATTTAATACATGAATATATTTAAAACCTGCTTAACTTTACAAGAAAATTGAATGATTTGACCATTACCAAAATCACAAATTACTTAGTTTAAAACCAGTAAAGACCCCCCTTCCCCTACCCTTTCCCTATTTATAAAATTACTGAAGCCCAATACAAAAATTACTAGACCCCTTTTCAAAGTTCTTCCCACTTTAGTTACAATTTACCCTGCCCTTAGAAGTGTATAATAAGTTAAAAAGTACTACTATTATTTCAATTAAGAACTCTTCAATTAGAAAATAAAAAAATCAAAATTTCAAATCATTACCAAAGGCGTGAGGCGTAACAATTTAACAGGTACAATTTAATAAAGGTTATACAAAGAGGATACTTGTTCCACTAAATATTTCTGCGATGGTTCGGATGGCTGGCTGATGAATGAGTCCACAGATGACACAATTCCAGGAATTGTGAAGCCTTCAACAGCTGACTATGTCGCCAGCACGAGAGATATCCAAGGTTCGGACGCACTTCCTACTTACTGGGCCTCAAACTGGCTGCTCCGCACCAAATATCACAAGAACATGTTTTTCAAAAATTATTAGGCTATCCCAACGGCATGGACATCCAAACGGATACGATCAAATCTGCAACCTCACGCCAACCAAAGCTACTAGCTTGGGATGCCCTAGAGTTTTTTGTCTATAAACCACAAACATATTTTAGCATCATTTTGATAAACTAAATTTAATAATCTTACGCAATCAGGGCCAAAACACCAGAACTGCAATGGCTTAAAGTTAAAAACGACTTTCATTACCCAGCCCCTTCTTCACAGAAATGTTTGACACTAAAATATTAACATTTTTATAATCTTTAGATGAAAATAAGGCAGAGTCTCGAATTTGGTTTCGTTTTAATGCGAATCT
Source organism: Adranes taylori (assembly GCA_009867245.2). NCBI lineage: Eukaryota > Metazoa > Arthropoda > Insecta > Coleoptera > Staphylinidae > Adranes > Adranes taylori. The sequence goes on from WYDF02052807.1 coordinate 15,845, forward strand.
ACAGAGGAGAGTCACATCCAGCTTCCCAAAATGTAGCTCAGAGAAATAGGTCTCCTTTACTTATTTTATCACGACATTTAAGCTCTCATTAGCTACACGAGACTTAGGCGACCAATGGAAACCGTAAAAAATTCCAAACTCGAATATTCAATAAAATTACAATATCAATAATCAATTTCATCAAATTTACACTAATAATTATTCCTACACCGTATACAGCAACCTCTGACGGGATGGTTACTCACCACACAGAACGGTTACACAGTGGTCCGGCTTAGTTCCACAATTTTTTGAAAGTTCTTCACGATATTTCGGGAAGCACTCTGCGTTGAAACATTTTCTTCTGTAGAAGAATCATCAAAATTAGTATAAGAATTTTCCAAGGAATGAACCTGGTACCAATTCAGATCCCAATTTCATTGCTCGAGATAGGTTTCTCCATCTAGATACCCATTTTTCACACTGACATAAGATATGACGAGATGTCTGGCTTTCCTCCAGAGACAGACTACACTCTACGTCAACAGTTTGTAGGCCAATTTTCTTCTTATCTACTCTCAGAGGTGCGGTTCCTGTCATCAATTTAATATTATTCCTGCCAAATAGCAACAAATTTTAAATTCTGTTCTTACATGGCTCCGTCATTGCCCATAGTGCCCTTGTCTCCATATCAGTGTAACTGAGTTGGTCATAGCTAGTCTACACTGTGCATTGATTCATTAAACACATTTCTTAAATTGTTAAGCGCCTGAAGTGCCCCCTAACTGTTGAAGAATCGGATTGATTGGTCCTAAAATGACATCAATTTACACGCTAATTATGGGTGTGGTCGTACAGTGGACAACATTCTATCTCTTCACAGTTATTAGCATCAATATTACATGATCTTCGGAGGAAAACGATAGCAATCGTGGAGCTGTTTACTTTTTTCCATTTAATTGGAATTGTTTCGTGCAATTATTATTTTTTTCGTAAACTTTTCATTCATCATGATCTAGCGGGACTTATTAAATATACCATATAGAGCTACATTTCAAAGTATATAAAAATGTTTCGTACTATCCTAAGTTCCTAAGATGTATTTTTGTCCTTGCAGCGCCGGCCAGGACAAAGAAGATATAGTCGAGGAAATAACAATTTTGTTGTTGTGTTGCTAAGCCAATAATAACAACTATACGCGCGAAATTGTGTTAAAATAATTGAGTTACAGCATCATTTGAAAATGCCTGCATCGCCTGGTACAACGAATCATACACGCCGGATTTCGTTCAAATAATAAACTGGTCTGTGTATTGGTTTGTTCAGTAGTAGTTGACTTTCTTATTTATTTTTTTCTCTGGTTAACTCTGAGGGCAGTTGTTCAAATTAGTTGGTATTATCCAAATAACATTTCAGTGTTTAGAAGTTTGAATTTATAATTTTTTGTTTGTTGGTCGATTGATTTGGCATCCACTTTAAAACCTGCCAACCGCTCCACCCCGGTTTAATATGATGGCTAAGTATCACTTCTATTAAAGCATGCTTCAAGAACCATAACCCAAATTGGCATGCAGTTGTTTCCCAATCAATTAATAATTTGTATGTTTGACGATGGCCCGGTAGGGTTTTAATATTATAGTTATAAATTAATCATAAAGTAAATACCTTTCCATTTAAACAAATTTATTTTCTTATAACTTGTTATTTTAATTTCCAGTTGGACTAATGATTTGTCTAAGAATCTGAACGATTAAATAATAATTTGTTTAAATCCTCGATGTATACGTTTTTTTTTTGTTAAAATATTTCTTTGTGAACTAAATCGGTAATTATCAATGTGGAGTTTAAGATTAAATTATCATAAAGACTAATGCGTAAGTCGCATACCGGAAAATACACACCAACAGCAAATAAGCGAATTCCAAATTGCGGAAGAAGAATTCTCGGTATAACACGCGATCATTCGGATCGCAGGAGAAAGTTATCGTACTGGCTGGCTAGTTGCTTTGCCTACTTGCCTGCTGTTTGACTTAACACAGGCAATTACCATATTTCAGATTATTGGCTTTGTCTAGGGTTACCAGTTTTATATAAAAACGCTACTTAAGTTCTCAAAGTAAAATACAGATATTCAAAATAATATTTGTTTATGGCTAATGTAATTTTGACAGAATATAAAATAATTACGAGAGTTGTGCTTAAAATATTGATTTTTCAAATTATGGTCAACGAAAAATTCCCCGATAAAATTTCCAAATATCAACAGTAAAATAACCAACTTTCCTTCATACTTTTTCTTGACTTAGGACGAGCAGCTTAGTACTGGCCTGTTTAAAAGTTTTTTATTATTTTTTGAATGTTTTTTTTTTACTGAATCTCTTTTACTTTCTTTAGTAATTCAGATTATGGGCTATACCACGCAAGTAATCGGCAAGGGTTCTCTCGTTATAATTCCTGGCAAGGGCTGCTATTCGTTCAGCACAATCGCGGTGCTTTTTACGAGTAGGGGGGCCTTCATCGCCTTCCACGTATTGCTCTATCCGAAGCTCATGTAGACTTTGTTCCCTTTGAATTGGATTTACCAATTTCCATATGTCATTCTTCTATAGAGTTATTCGTTTTTTGTAGTTCTTCTACCACACTCTTGTAGCAATTCCACATATCATGGGGAAATCGTGGTGAGGAGCGAAGTTGGCGTCTTTGCGGCCGTCCAATCCAGATCTCCTCGAAGTAGTCCACTATTGGCTGAGCATCCTCAGGTAGCATATTCTCCTCACAAAGGATTTCAAACGCATCGACTAATTATGCTGGCGGCACAAATGCTAACGCTGGCAGTAACTTCAGTTTCAATGCAAATTTCGCATCAGTTTCGTACCGGCTCCTTAGACTTTCATATTGAGTTTTTCTAAGCACCTATCATGCCAGTTTCGAAATCCGTGAGATTGGTAATTTGTGATACCCCAGATATAAATTCTTTTAACCTTTGCAACAAACGAATGTAGATGTACCGTGAACAGTTGACAAATTAGGTGTGAAACTGTCCCGTCCGCGTACCTATGTGCACTTTGTGAGCTAGAAGCGAAATATTTTTTTTTGTACTAAAATCAGCATTCTGCCATCATTTTGTCCTGAATCGTACAGCAAAAAGGATTCTCCACTATTTGTTAATGTGTATTCTTGAGGAAAAACAATGTCTCTTCGGTGGAGTGGCAAAACCGGAGCTGCTTCTTCCTTTTTACGAATATTTCTTATAGTTCTCTTCATGCCCTAAACTTTCGGTAAACATGCTGCAGTTGGCTGGCTAAGTCCAATAGATGCAGTAGAGACGACATAGTGTGGTGCGTCTTGGGTATTTATCGCGTTTTCACGTATCTTATTATAAAGGTTTGTTTTTTTCTACTTCTCTGGCATCTGCAGTATGGTTATGCTCTCCGTTTGTTTTCAGAACAGTATCTCCAAGCGTTGTAACTCGAGCATTGCACTTAATTTTGAAGTAATAGTCACTATTCCAAAACAATGTTTCGTCCTCTTTGTCTTTTTGGTATAAGTAACCATCAAGCAACAACTTTTTCTTCCTTTTTTCACTAAGAACAAATTGAACAGCCATTTCACGATGTTGTCTGTAGCACAAACTTCTTCGAAATAAACAGTTTGAAGAAATTGTCATTGATTAATAATTACCTGAGAATTATGTACCTTAAGATAATTACATCTAATCCCTACTAGTGGTCCTCTTGTTTCTTAAGCTTTATGATTACATAGAATCACTGACACCTGAATATTATCTTATTGAAATTTAACGATACGATATTAGTAATACTAAAACCAGACAGATTTATAAACCGACGACTCTGCTAGGGCTTAATTTAACGCTAGCGATATACAAAACCTATTGTATATCGGCGATATTACCGTTGGGGATTTATTTTTTTCGGTGAACTGTTGTCGGTGAATTTTCCGTTGGTAGATTGTTGTCGGAGAATTATGTATATCTAGATCCAGGCCAGATATACGCAGTATTCGTTCAATAACCAAGAAAATCTTAATGGTTTTGTTTTTCGATAATAATAAGTGGGTTTTCAATCGGATCCTTGACATAAATGTAACTAAATAGAAAAGTTTGCTGACCTAAATAGAATAGTTCTATAGACCATTGGATTGTTTCCTGCCTTACTGCCTCGGCGGATATTTGGCTTGAACAGATTTCAAATGATTAGTGATAAGTTCGAATAAGTTCGATTGTTCAAATGTATTGAACAATCGAAATCTAAGAAGTGTATTTTCCGAAGTAGTCTTTCTTTACACATTATGGACTGATTACATTTAATTACAATGGTAAAGTCGATACTGCCTTTTGATACATAATTGGTAACCTATACTTTATTTCCAAAAATATATTTATGAATTTAATGAATTTTCAAACAAATTAATAAAAACTGGAATTTTTGATTCATTGTTCTTTGGATATATTTGTCCAAATGAAACCATCTTAAATAAACTGTATAAATTATTAGACACATTAAAATATTATACTAAACCACACAGAATATAATTATTATTTTGAAAATATATATAAAAATCAATAATATATGTTTCATTTCGATCCAAACGATATAATCTATTGTTATGACCGTGCTAGTTATAAGATTTTGTTCCCTGCTTGTTGCTACATGTGGATCCTAACCGAAGGCTGAGAAATACTTGCAATTGCAGCAAAGCAAAACTCAACACGCATGACTATCTCAAATAGATTTGTTTTTCTGCGAGCGCGAATTTTATTTACGGAATATAATTTTACCCGCTAAATTCATAGGTTATTGTAATTTGCGCGCGCGTTTCTTTATCTTACAAATGAATAAAAAAATAATACCTTAGTTGATTGAAATATTGTTTGTAATATATAAAAAATATCTTTTAACACACGAACAATTTGTTCATGTGAAAAATTCAACTGAAGTGAAATGTGGAGCTTTGTTGCGGCTTTTTATATACTGAGAGCTACTGCAATGATGGCAATAGGAAACGGCTTTGTGCCGAGCATAGATAAAATTTGCTTTCTAAGCAAAATTCCCACTAATTATGCGAAAATTCCCACTAATTTTGCTAATTATGCACTAATTATCCCACTAATTATGCTGGCAAAATTCCCACTAATTTGACATTGAATCAAAACGGATTTTGATAAAGGGTTTCCTTTCAAAATAGATAAAAGGTTAAATTCTAAGTACTCTACTGTTCGGAATTTGATAACTTTAATCTAACGTCGTGTTTCCTTTCAAAACTGGTAAAAAATTTTGCTAAATTCTAAGTAATTATGTTGTTTTGAGACTTTAAATAAATCGTCCATATTAAGTTTTGTTTTATTTGAATTTAAATCTAGTGACTTTTTTAAATCCAGTTAGAAATGCACACTGAGGCCCGCTTATATATGACTTATTTATATATGAGATAAAACAGGCACAAAGGGATGGCGTTAGTTCTGCGCGCAATTGATCCTAATGTTCGAGCGGAGCGTACTTTGAATGTAACTCCGACAATTTCAATGGGATTAACTGTAAATATTCAGAAAATATTTTCATGTGAAGCATGGACGCTGTTGTCCTTTTCCCCTCCCTGTGTAAGCGCGTGAACGAAGGCCAATAAAAACATAGACAATACTATAAAAAAACATATTGGTTTTATACCAATTTGTAGTTGGTAACCTATAACTCTCTACTTGTGTCTTTATCGTTTAAATTGCATTAGATTAGTATTTATTATAACACATTTATATCAATACTTAGTTACTCTAGCAAATCTTTATTAGGTTATTATTTACTTTTTCATAACAACATGTAATTATTATCGCTTTACTGGTATTGGATTACTAATACTACTCATTTTAATGTAGATATTTATTCTTGAAATTTAATCAAAGAAATTACTCTTACTTCCTTACAACTATTTAATGTATATGATTTTTAGCTTTTATATACGATATGTACATAATAGGTATATGTGAGATATTTAAGAAATTCTTAATTGTAAGAATTAGTAAGAATAGCCGAATTGTATCTGCATAAGAGTAAGGTCAGGCCATAGACATTTTCTATGGCCACAAACAAGGATATCAGAAAGGATAGCTTTTGCATACCATTGCATAGTAAGTCAGCTATAGAAGATGTTTTACTATCTTTCCATTTATTTATTCTTCTAAAGCATGAAATACTGGTTGTAGTCATTCTACCATTACCATTATCGAGTCGTGGCTTTCTATCCAACGTGTAGGACATAATTGTTTTAGTTTTTCTTTATTTGATTGACAAGTAGACTTTTTAATTTGTTCAATAAGACTTGTATTTATTTTTGATGTTTCAAAGAAGGCATACAGTTTCTGTACCATTACAAGAAGTTAATAATTCCCTGAATTTTTGACGCATGTGACATTCTTTCATTACGTTGCCGTTGGACTTCCTTACGTTACATAAGATTGAACATCTTCATTCGTTCCAGTAAACAGGAGCTCCTGTCCTCTAAAATAATTTAAATCCAGACCTAATGAAAGTGTTGCAGCTAAACGGGAAGGACCCGTTGAAGAATTAAGTGGAACAAATTGTAAAAAAATGTTCACAAACCCATTGAGACTCTTCAGTGAAATATCTTACACAAACTGAATATTGCTCTGTACAACTAATATCTGCAGATCAGCTTTAGCTGTCCCTAAGTCTAAAATTGGTACAAGAATTTTATCTAAACTAATAAATCGATTTAAATGAAATTTGGTGAGATGCCGAGAATTCGCCATTTTTAATTCTGATAAAATGCAATACGTAATGCAGTACCTAAAATCCTGAAATTGTACAAACATACATGCAGTACATTATAATATGCATCTAATGGATATTATCCTTGTCCAATATCTTCAATAAGATGCGACGTTGCATGTTTAACAATTGAAAAACATGTGCTTATCTCAGTAACCTAGGAAATTTGACCTGTTTAAGCACGTTTTGATTTGTTCGAAACATTTCTTGTTAAATTAGAATCTCGTTTCGGTAAACGATTCTAGATTTTGATCAATTAAAATTTCAGTATTCCAAAAGACTATATTTCGTAAAAGATAAGTTTTTTTTAAAGTGCCTTTTGATTATTATAGACGTTTCAGAAAAACAATTAAGCATTCATCAGATCTTAATATAATAGCCTTTAAATATAATTTGTAACGAGCTGGAGGCGTTTAGCCGCTCGGCTCGAGGAGATGCGCTCAACACAGGGCAGATGCAGACGTCGCCGGCCCCGGAGCAGCCGTTTGGTCCAGAATATCGCTGCAGTGGCTGCATATGTCCAATAGGAGTTTCAAACATCAACCAGACGGTTTCAAACATCAAACATCAATAGGAGTTTCAAGCATCAACCAGATGTAATTGCGCATCAGTAGATGGTCTTTACAGCGAATTTTGGTGAAAAAGTTAAAGATGTTCCCATATAAAGTACAAACAGTGCATCAGCTGTTACTTGAAGGCAGCCAATCGTGAGTAAATTTCAGCCGAGCCCTCCTGTTATCAGTTCTGGGACTCTGAAAATCCTCGTGGAATGCACGGAAAGCCATTAAATTCTGTCAAAGGTTTGTGGAGGAAGGTAATTGGCACATATTTTTCGAGGACGAGGTCGGCAACACTGTCACTGTGACTTGTAAACGCTATAGATCCATGACTAACGACATCTTGCTGCCGCAGCTTGAGAATTGGGGTTGGAGAATATGTGATTCCAGCAGGACAGTGGACATTTTTCAGCAAGCGTTTCTCGGCCGCTTAATCTCTCGTTTTGGTGATTTGCACTTCCCCTATTTGACAGTTCTAGACTTCTGTTTTTGAGTTTTTTTGCCGTGTACGAACGAGCCACAGACCTTGGTGGCTGTAAAGGAGAACATCCGATTAGAAGTGGAGGATTCATCGGCAGAATGTTTTGACAAAAGTCATGGAAAATGTTTTGAAACGAGCCCGAATGTGCATCGACTCTGGCGGCGGCCAGAGTCTGATGACTAACATTATCTTTGCTTAATAATGTAACAAAATTTAAACACTAAATAAACATAATTAACAAACAGAACCAATTCTTTTTTTTTTACAAACAAAGTTACTGCCTTAGGAAATCGAGTGAGAACTTTTGCGTCACCTTGATTGTAATCTACAAAAGAAATAGGGATGCCACAAGGAAAGGATATTTTCACCACGTGGTAATGAGATTGGTAAACAATCTGTTATATGAAAAACGCATAAACACTGAAAGCTTTTATACAAGTCTATTCCAAAATTGTTGTAACATTCGTGCTACTGCGAAATTAAATAGAAATTTTCTGGCGTGAGAAGCCTATCAAAAATGTAGACAGCGCGTGAAAATTGTAAGCGTGAAAATTATTGAGGCTGCAATATTTATGAAATATACTGTAAGTTGCTATGCTTGCAAAATGCAAGAAACATATTTGTGCTATAATTGAACACACTAATGACAAATCGCCGGAAATAGCCAAACAATTAAATGGAAAAAATATCATTGACAATGGCGCTTCAAGTTTGTAATAAAAATTACATAGCTAAAGATCTGGGCCAAATTTATATATTTGAAGGAATGGGAACAGGGAGATCATATAATTAACGAGCAGGTTAGTTATGACCTGTCAAGATTTTTGAAATCAATTAGGTTTCATTTATTCTAAGAATAAGAGGGATTTTTCTAAATTCTTTTCATAATATATTACTATTATGAAAATATTTACAAAACGTTTCATGTAAATTATTTAAAAAAAATTGCAAAAGGTAAAATAAAATTTTTAGTGATGACACTTTTTCAATCACCGCTAGATTCACCTTTTCAAGTATTGTATTTTGTTAGGGAATTATTTTATTTGAATTACGAATTGTCTGGAATTTGAATGCATTTTTGGACAATATTGATAATATTTCAATAGTTCCTTTCAAATTGTAATTTATACCTTTGTACTGATAATAATCGAAATTATTTTATAACTAGATAAACTTGTAAGCTTTTTTGAGTGGAGAAATATACTGAACAGATATATTTTTGAAAAATAATATTCGTAACAATTTCGTATTTTAAACTAAAGCGGGACTTTCAATCTTGATTACGCATTTGCTTCCTCATCAGTTTTAGAATTATTCGTAACCTGTCAATATGGCAGGTACGAAGTGCAAAATGAAAAGTTTTACTAATATAAACGTCTTAATAGGTTTGGATATTTAAACATGTTTTTAATCATATTGAAATTAAATTAAGTTACTATGAAACAAAATTTTTACAAAACGAATGAGTGATAATGAAATATTGTAATATGTCGTTGTGACATTAAATAATGTGCTTAAGGTATCTTTTGCTTGCTCTACTCTTTTTTTTTGTTTTACGTAGGAAGTGGAGAAACCTTCAAAAGGCGAAGGATACCCGTACATCCAACAGTGTGGGATTTTTACCCTAACTAAAACTCCTTTAGGATTTGTCATCCTCTTCAGCCTGGAACTGGTGTTGAGTTGGTAAATTATAGATAGTGTTGGTAAGCTGATA
>WYDF02052808.1:0-12040 GCA_009867245.2 Adranes taylori
AACTTACATCAAAATGTTTCAATTTATTTACTTGTTTATTACGTTATAAGGGATAAAGAAGGCATGGATGACACTTGCCATCCATGCGCCTACTCGTGTAACAAAATGGGGTGCGCCCACTGAAGGGTTAAAATTCAAAACATATCAATTGTACCTCTATGGTTTTAAGCCAGTCAATGCTATAAGGAATCGAACAAATAAATTGTTAGGATATACGAAACATGAAAATAACAAACAGAGTTAAACGCGAAATTCGAAGTCAATACGCGGTAAATATATAATCAAGCACCATTCATATATCTATTATCAGTATTTAAAACACTAAAGTTAGGTTATTAATATGTACCGGATCACTCTTACGTTCGCACAACACCTAATCAAAGTGTTTTGGAACCATGTTGTATGCGCATATAGGGTAATGAGATTATCACTTAATTAGCCTTATCTGTAGAGGAAATTGTTTTAGTTCGTTCTATCGTATTTTTATCAGTTATGAAACCAGGAGAATACAGTCGTTGTTATAATAATAAACACTTACTAATAGCAATTAAAACTATGAAGATAATAATTTTTTCATTAGGAGTGTTTATTTGAACTTATTTTCTTTTTATTTACAAATGATATAGTTTTAATTATACAAAATGAATATAAGCAATATAAGTTATCAAATTGTAAATAGGTTATAATTAATTTTTCTTTCTAAAGGACAATCTCGGAGCGCATTTCAATGAAAATGTAATTACATCACATAGAAAGCAAATAACTTTCATACATTGCACAATATATTATTTCATTTTCTAGTTAAATTAATTTTCACTATTATATAGCCAGCAAGTTCTTTGGTTGATCATCCATTTTTCGCACAGGTTGCGTTAACGCAACATTAAAATATTATTTTTTCAATACTTTTAAAATAGTAATTAAGAAAAAATAATATATGCCATTTGAAACTAAATATTTATTTAAAAAGCTCGCAGACGTATTTAGTGCATCCTGTAATATTAAACACTCAAGTCATCAGAACTTCTTGTCACTATTTATTTATTATTTGCTATGAACTTAGTACATTATTTATTTAGCCCATTGAAACAGATCTAATAATGTCTTCGTCTTCTTGATGTTTATTTGGGCTTCTTTCCCCTACGGTATAAAACATCCATACTATTCGCTTACGTGCCATCTTATCCCGCCCCTAACGGTTTATCTAAAGGAAACGATTTCTATTTTTCCCTGCAAGGTAATTGCGAGCGTTCACTTTTCTTATTTTATTCTGTCTTCTTACACCTTGATATTTGATTCCTTCATAAATTTTGTTATCTTCCTTTAAGCAACCTCAGAATTCTTCAGTATGGCAAGGCCACTAATCGGTTCTCCAATTATATTCCATAGATCATTGTGGAACCTTATAAGATAATACTGATATAACTCGCATTCTACGAGTAGATCATTTATGTCATCCTTTTCTCCACATAAGCATCTTTCACTATCCAGGACTCCGTTTCGATATAAATGATTCAATATTAATGCTACAATGTCCAGCTCTGAGTCTATTTACTTGAGTGATATCTGCCCTAAAGTATATTTGACCGAATTGCTGGGGTACCAGAGTTAACTCGATAGCTTTTCGCCTACCACGTTAAAATACCACTATCCTTTCATTGTCGATAAGAGCCTCCACTCCGACTTCTATTTTCTACTACCCCTCATTATAAATCACAAGGAAATCATGCAGCTGTCTCTTTATTTCATATATATTCTCGTATCCTTTCGCCTCTTTAAGCAATTTGTCTACCATTTCGTTGCCAGGTATGTTCTGGTGCCCCGGGATGTAGACTTATGCTATATCCTTGTTGTCTCCTGTAATGAGTTTCAAATTATTCCGGATTTCAAAATACAAATAGTCGTTTACATTGATGCTCTTTCAGCCAATGATATCCAGCGAGCTTTTTGATATCCAGCGAACTTTGGAGACCTGTTGTTGCTAAGGAACACCAAAAGGCACGTAGGGAGAAGTGCCAAGTTAGAGCCACTACGGACCGTACCTAGTTACAAAGAAATTTTCCGACGTAAATTTTTAAGTAAAAAATGGGGACCAAAACCCAAAACATACATGCGAATAATTTAAAACATTTTTACGATTAAGAAAAGGGGTAGGTCTTAAGGGAAAAGATTGTAGCAACAAAAAAGAGAGGTGAGTCCTACAAAATATTGGAATGAAGTTATTACTTACAGGATAATGGACTGAATGGGGCATATGACGTAATCAACTTTCGTCACTCGTCGGAAAAGGCATGCGAACGTGCAGAACTAAAAACGAGTATTATAACATGCTCGGAAGCCATGTTCCAACTTAATATTACTTTACACAGGATAAGACAAGAACAAAAGATTCTGAACGACATGGGAAACATTATTCCTGACGTACGGATAAAGCAGGGATGATTTGATATTGTTGGAAAGGGACTAAAAATCCTTTTCGGAACCATGGACTCGAACGACGCATAATATTACAGTCAGATTATCAAAGGCACAAGGGAAAACAATTTGAAAATAGTAAATCTAGTGGGAAAACAATTTACGATTGTAGAGGGGGGGGGGGGACTTTGGAAAACTTAAATACAACAAGAGGGATTTAAATTATAACATGGAACTTCTACCCAAAACGTCAACACACCTAAGAAAACCCTGATCGTGGCTAATGAGCGGGAGGAAATAGAAAGAATCTGTTCTTAATCAGTGTCAGCTATCTATTTACACCGTTTTAAGGGTTATTCAAGATAGTTCATTAGGACTTATCAATCCTCTATTCCTCACACACAGTCGTTTAATTACCGAAACGAAAAATTAAAAACTCATTACCACTCACCCGAAGTGGATCTTCCCATTTACCCACAGGCTGAAAATCTTCATTTATTGCTAAAAACCTTAAATATTAGGATATTTATGAAAGACAACAAATGAACTTGCGTTCTAGGAATCCCATTAGTCAATAAGCAAGTCTTCAATACATACAGTTTATATCCCATTCCTGTACACATTCAGGGCAATAGATACGTTTTTATAGAATCCGATACCGAAATTTTTGCAATCACACAAAATAGAGGAAAACATGATTCGAATATGAAAGACTGTAAACTTATTAGGAGGGATTCAATGATATGTAAACAGCAATTGCTAGTGTCGCATATAGAAGGGGAGTTTTGTGAAAATAAATTATTCAATCATTCTGACATCATACCACAATCGTGCGAAATAAAATATATCGAAATAGATAATAAATTCTGGCTTAGATTAGAAAATAGAAATGTATGGGTATTCGTAATGGGAAGTTAGGAAGTAACTTCCATATCACGTTGAAATGAAGTATGGGCTGTAAGAGTACAGTTAAAAGGTGAGGGAATTCTGTCTCTCCAAGATACCTGTCCGATGAATTCGTCGATGGGATTCATATCAGCCTACGAGCGCTACTCGTTAGATATACAGAACGATTTCAGTCCCCAAATGAATTTAACGTCCAGTGATCTATTAAACTTTTTGCAAAAATTGCCAGGGAATAATAGCGTTGCATATTCCAAACAAAGGAAAAATATTAGGTTTAACTTAAAAGGACACAAAGAGTCAAGTAAAAGTTTAAAAGAGGTCAAGAAAATAGCCGTCAATTTGGAAAATAACATGATGTTACACAATAAAACTAATATTCTCGCTTACTCCTCTTATGTAATAATTGTATTGTTTAGTATCACATTATCTATTTGTACTATTGTAAGAAGGAGACAAAAATGTAGAGTACATGAAAGCCAGTCGATTCATGTGGGGGATGTAGTGATACAATGTTAAGGGACATATGGGATATCATTTAAATATTGCTATTATTGCTATTCATTTAGTTAGAAGTGCAAGGAGGAGATCATTTTAGATAACCCACCACCAAAATTATAGATAAAGGTTTTATCATCTTGGGATATGATATAAAAGTCGAGCGTCAGAAGAAATCGGACACTACTAAGAGACATTTTCAGTATTAAACTCTTAACCAAAATAGATTTGGGACCTCCGTGAGTTGTCTTGCTTACCATAGACTCCACTAAGCGTGATAGGACTCAGCAGCAAGCACCGAAATTTATTACAAAACGACCTAGAGTAGGCAATGACTGCAAGCCAGATCGTTAGGACTCACTAGACCGTGGAGTAATCTTGTCATTAGTTATTAACAATTTTAAATAAAATAATAAGTCATCATCGGAAAAAGTATCAATTAGTCATTACACACTAGCTCGACATGTTCCTTCAATTTCAAATTCTTATTTAGCATTACTCCTAAGTATTTGACTTGCGCCCATTGAATGGCTTAATTATTAAACATGAGATGTTCCAAAAGACCCCGTGAAAACCGTGGTTCTTGATTACCCTACCACTATCTCCATCCCCTGTATGGAGAGCCACTTATGTAACTTCAGGAACACTTCGTTCGTTTAATGGTTCTGGATTCGTTGTCGAAAGTTTTGTAGATTACGATATCGTCAGCATATAGAAGCATTTGTAAGTCATCTTTAAATATTTGTTCGATGGCAGACACACAGATATTGAAAAGAATTGGACTCAGTGGGCTAGCCAGAACTAACACTTTGACACCTGCGGCCCAATTATTTCTCCGTTATGCTTATTTATGCAGTAAATGTTTCGGTCATTAAGTAAAGCATAAATCATTCGGATTAGGTCCAATGGAATTTGGTTGCTCTTCATTTTTTTGGACCTAATCATGTTTATTGAAATCAAATATTCGAAGAATTTTTTTATACATCGTCCAAGTATGAGTCTAACAGACTTCACCCGTTTCGTGTCATTTTGAGACCGCCCGTCCACTGGAGGGTTAAAAAGAGTCGTCTTAACAGGATTGTCTTATTGCCTAGCTCTGGGCGTGTTCCCAAGGCCCAATATAACTATAATGGAAATTAGTATTCAATTTATATTTCAAATTACATGAAAGCAAGAAGTTCTCTCTTCTTGTATTTTTTTATAAATAGAAAAATTGGCAATTAGATCATAGATGCAGTTAGTCTAACACAGCGAGTCTTCTGCGATTTAAACAGAAATTAATATATTATCATTATATCAAGTTGGGTGCAGGGCACAATTGTTTTATGTTCAGGTGGAATACAAGATACACTTCGCGTCATTGTACAAATCATTTCATGTAGCGTTTATACTTTGTGAGAATACCAATAGCATGACATTGCAAAAAAATAGAAAACACTAACCCAAAACTAAGTAAAATTAAGAGACCAAACCATTAGAAAACATGTGTGTGAAAGTAACATGCTGACGAAGTAAAATTTACACCATGGCTCGAAATAAGGTTATTTTCACTGATGAATCTGCGTCGTAAATCGAGAGAAAACATCCAGAGCACCATTAAACACTCGGAGATGCTTCAATGTTAAAGGATTTAGCAACTTGTGTCTCTTCACGGATAACCTAATAGTCTGAAAATAAAATTGTACCAGACAAGTGTTGGAACATGTTCGCATGTAGTTTTTCTAAAACTTGCAGCATTGGGTACTCCAAGAAGGCAAGGACGCTAAACACCGAAATGTCATTTTCAGCAGTTGGTCACTCAAAAACGGCATTGTGATATTGGATTAGCCGTCACAATCACCCGACATATGCCCCATCGGAAACGCATTGGGTCATATAAAGTTAAAGAGTATTCGAAATTTGAACCAGCTATCATGCCAAATTCATTCTGCATGGAAATATATACGTGTCGGGTATGCAGAAAGCTTGAAAGTATGCCTTCACATGGCGCGGTGGTGATTAAAATTGGTAGCAACTTTAGCAAGTTTTAAATTAATGAATTTTTGACAATACAATAAACCTTTCAAATGTGACAACTAAAATGTGAAATTAGAAATAAAAATCACAATTTCATTTGTTTTGATTATGCATATGTCTCAAACAAAACTGGGTACGAAAATCTGGGTTTGAAAATCAATGATCTAAATCACGTTTCAAGTGAAAGTGCAGTAAGTTCAGCTATCAACCAATTTTAATTTGTAGACCTCAATGCAAATTAATTCAAGTTTATTCGCGTAAAGTTCAATAAATGAACTTACTACGTATAAAGGAAAACATCAATAGAAACGTTGTAATAGTAAAAATGTATAGAGCAAAAGAAAATTCATTTTTACGATGCAATATTAATAAATCAATTTATAAATAATGAAATTAAGCCTCGCATCCTGTACTCGAAGGGTTCGATGTTCTAATTGAGTATTTCTGAAACATAGCCGAGACTATTTCACACGCTCGAAAATATCCATTTGATATTATCTATGCTAAATTTTTCTTTCTCTCAAAGTTTTTGTTTTATATTGCAATAACCATTTATATAAATTATTATAAGTATTTAATAACTAATGAAATCAATAATAACTATCGGGTTGCCTGCTTGAATAATTCATGATTCAGGGAAATGTCCTCTCAGAAAAAAATTGAAGAGTGAAAAAAGTTTGTCGGTGTCATTTTATGAATCTGCCAAACCAACAACATATTTTCAGAAATTTTCTTCGCTATACCGCACACAAAATGTTAATTTAGTCCAATTAATCTGTAAGAATAAACCGGTCTAATAAGAAAACAATCTTAGATACAAAAAGCTTTTATTTTATTTTATTGTATTTGATGGATATTTCCACAGCCTTCTGACAATTTGCAAATTGAATTCAAAAGTCTGTCGCTGAATTTGCTGTATAAATGAATTATTATCATAATTAATGTACAACTTAAAAATCGAAATGGCAGATAATATCAAAAGCAGCATCAATTCTTCCTAGTTTTTCCTTTTTAGAAGGAAGAGTAAACTGCAACTACCTTTTCCCGATATATTTAATTTCCCTTTCTTTTTATTTGCATCTTAACTTTTTTTCTCATTACTTCGACTCCCTTAACACTCTCCCCAAACACATTTTCCAGTTCACCGATAATTCCTTCTCATTCTCACCCCATGTAAACCTCTCCAATTCTTTCACCCAGTGTCCCTACCTTTCATCTTATTTAGCATATATCCGATAAACCAATCAAGCCGTTCTCATCCCATACCTATTTCCTCTCTCTTCACTTTCACATCTAAATCTCGCAATCATTCTTTTATCATCCGTTCTGATTCCATCCACTCTTATCCACATATATCTACTATTCATTATTCTTTCATCCCTCTCGTGCTTCTCCACATCCTTCATCCTCTCTTCTACCTCATTATCAATATTGTGGCCTTATCAAACCATCTGTTTAAAGACTATCCTATCCTTTCATATGCATTTGTTTATATTTCCAAACCATACACTGTTACACACTCCTTTTCTTACTTCATTCATTCCCGCCACACATACTCTCTTGAGCAATCTATCACCCTCTTCCATAAACACTTTTCTCTTAAAGATTACCATCTTCTTAAATCCTGTTACCCAATCCTATTAAACTTCTGCAACACAATATCATCAGGTGTATGTAGATCTATCAACTCCAATTATTCTCTTCAAGCATTCTAATCGCACTCTCTTTATTTCCTCTCTTTCACATACAGCCCACACTTCAGTCCCATACATCACTATACTTCTAACATACACACACATCTAGAATCTCTAGCTTTTTTTAATAGCCATTTTAAGACGCTCCTTAGATGATCCATATATCCTACCGTTTAACCCGTTCTGTTTTCTACTCTTCAATCTCAAAATTATCTTTATTTGCTATCACGCCTGCACTTTTTAAACACCATCACTTTTGACTTTTGACCTAGTCCAATATCAATTCCAATCATCCCTTATCCATGTACTTCTTTAATCTCTTTATAATATCTACCATTTCTTCTCTGTTAGTCATACACACAAAATCGTACGCGTTACTCAAAGACCATAGCTTTATACTCTCTCATTTGTCCGATTTTGTCCTTCCCTTAATACCATACCAAAATCAGACATAAAAATACTAAATAAAATTCCACTTAACAAGCAGCCCTACCTGACCACCCTATTTACTTCAAACCATTCGGACACTTTTTCTCCTATTCTCGCGCTCACTTTCGTACCTTCATACATTCCTCTTATAATCCTAATCATTCTTTCAGATATACCAACTTTATACACTTTCTCTCTTATTACTTTATCGAATACAGACTTCAGGTCTAAAAGTAAACAACATATACAACATCCTCCCTTCAGAAATCTCCTGTTGCATCATATAATTCAAAGTTAGTATTGTATCCATTGCCCCTTACCTTTAATAAACCCAGTCTGTGTATTCGATAACATTCCCTTTTCCTTCACCTCCTTTACCTAGTCTCTTATTCAATATTCTTCGAAACAATCTATACAAACCATTCATTACTGTCGTCACTCTCCTATAACTTTCTGGATCCATCACCTCGCGTATACACTAGTAATAGTTCCCCTTGTTTCAATTCCTTCGGTATTTCATCCTTTTATTTCCACACCCCATTCAGACCTCTGACTAATGCTTTTAATCATCACTCATTTAAACAACCCCATACTTCAGATACAACAAGCTTTTATCTTATTGTATCTTATTAAGATGGATTCTTTATCAACTTGCATCATGCCCTTTTTATCAATTTCAAAATTCTGTATTGTAGTATGTAGTATTGAAAATTGTGTCGCTGAATTTGCGGGATGAATAAATTATTAGCATAATAATGTACAACTTGATAATTCAAATCAATTAATTACTGGTTAATGGACAGCACATTGCCTGAAGGTCATGTGTCAATTACTCTCGTATTAAAAGTTAAAATCTAACATGTCTTATTTATTAATTAAAATTTTTACATAATTTTCATTATTATATTGAATCTTGCACGTTAAGCTTGAAATAAAAAACGTTTTAATATCAAATATTAACGAGCAATGTTTACTAAACAGACTAATGAGCAAAATGTAAATAATTCTTTGGAAGATAACTACTTCCATTTACAAAGCCACTTTAAAGTGCATCCAATTACAGACTATACGGTCATAATTAAAAATGAAAAGGCATAGTATTTTTAAACTGATAAGATATGAAATGCAGGTAAAATACGCTAATTTTATAAATCGCAAACAAATTTAGCTGCAGGCTGATAAAAGTTTCATATAACAAAAGTTGCATTCATATTTTGAACATTAATGATGTCTGTTAGATTGTTTTAATTATAAATCGAGTTGTAACTGCAATGAACAAAAGACCAACAAATCGTGTAATAAATGAACGATTAAATGGATATTTCATTTCGAATAAAATAAAAAATATAAACTCAGTCCTATTCAGACCAATATTATTTTAAAAATAAATAGTATTTTGTAAATGTGAAATATTTTCTCGTATATTGTTTACTTGACCTGAGACCTCCGTTCAGGCAGTTTTACTATTTAAATATACTGAACCGATTTTGAGCAATCAATTTAATCGACAACTTTTTAGTAATACCCTATATATTTTTATATACTATGAGAGTACTCTTAATTATTTTTAGTAAAACGGTAATATTTTTAAATTAACCAAATATTCTTATTTAGTTATAAACCATTGTTAGTCTAACCTTTGCATGACCATATAATTGTGATACTTAGAAACGGATTAATTCCTACACTTTGTAAGGCAGTGCTATGCTATGCATATACAATCATGCCTTACTTAAATTAGGTTACTTATGGGTGTGCGTTCATCGCTATTTCTGTATTACTTTTAAGTAATGTATTATCATTCATCTTTGCACTAACAATGTTTACCAACGACTGTAAAATCAGATAAAAGCAAAAAAATTTGAATTATTGTTAAAGGAGTGTAGAGTTATTTAAAAAGACTCTATTTAATAATTAACAGTATTTTTAATTGTTTCACAAAAAATTTCTAATAAACGCAATATCATACGAGGATTGATCGGTAACAACGTGGCCTAACACAGAAATTGCGCGAATTTGCAGGAATCTTGTTTACCATTTTGTAGAATCATCCTTTAATATGACAGTTCATAGCGATCTGTCAATAGTCTGTTTTTGACAGCACACCAAAGTGAACGTCTTGTGTGATCTGTAAACAATGGAAAAAAATAAGTTGAGAGCAGTGATAAACTACATTTGAAGCGCTTAACACCAACCGAAATTAAAGCAGAGCTGGATTCAACATTATTGGAATCCGTTCCTTCGTTTTCAATGGTTAAAAACTGGGTTGCCGAATTTAAGCGTGCTCGTAGGAGCACAGATGATGAACCCCGGAGTGGACGTCCAAAAACTGCTACTGCCGCGGATATGATTGAAAAAGTATCGTCTTGGATGACCGTCGATTAAAAGTGCGCGAGATAGCAGACATATTGGGTATCTCAAATGACAGTGTGCACAGAATTTTAACTGAAGAATTGGAAAGGAACAAATATTCGGCGCGTTGGGTGCCACGGTTGCTCATTTTCGCCGCAATCTGAAGGAATTTTTACGCCGTTTTATAAAAGTCGATGAAATCTGGGTGCACCATTATACTCCCGAAACCGAAGAACAATCTAACAATGGACACACAAAGGTTCCCCGCCACCAAGAAGGCAAAAAAAAATTTGTCAACAGGAAAGGTTTTTTCAACTGTGTTATGGGATTCTCATGGAATTATTTTGGTCGAAAAGGGGAAATCAATAAATGGCGAGTATTATGCCAATTTCTTGCAGCAATTAAGCGACAAAATCAAAGAGAAACAACGTCATTTGGTAAAGAAGAAAAGATGTCTGCGATTGCAATGGTCAAAATTAATGAATTTCGATTTGAATTAGTGCCTCATTCGCCCTATTCCCCACATTTGGCACCAACCAATTGTCATCCGTTTCCAATTCTGAAAAAATGGCTCGGCGGTAAGAGATTTTCGTCTGATTCCGAGATAATCGCTGCTGTAAAGAGCTATTTCGAGGACTTGAATTCATCGACCTACAATGAAGGCATTGCGAATTTGGAATATCGCTGAAATAAGTGTGTTGAGCGAGCAGGAGACTATATTGAAAAATAAAATGTTTTTTATCAAAAACAACTTGCGTTTTCTTTGTTAGGTCACGTACTTACCAAACAATCCTCGTATTTCTTATGAACTAGAAAAGTTGTAGCTCTTTAGAGCAAACATTTATTTTTAGTAAAGCTAAACACCAAACGGATGATTGTTAATCATCCGTCACAAGTGATGTGTGAAAGAACGTTTTTTATCGCGGTATATGTTTGGAACGCGATGTACCGCGACGTCATTTGAAAAGAACTTGTTCCCATTTGGAATCTATAATACATAAATTATTTTTTATAAATTGGTTTTTTGTCGCCTTTTCTATTTCAATAATTCATTGAAAACTAGTTTAATAACAAACAAAAAAGTTTTCTAGCACAATTTTATACCTTCATGGAAACGGAAAAAGAATATTTAATTAGGCACGCATGCAATGTATGGAGCAGTAGCAGCCACAAATAGTCAACACAAGCATCGGCCGATAGGGATAGACAGCCATAAATATGCATGAACAACAAGTTCTACACGATTAGTGAATGGGATTTACCGCACCAACCATTGACATATCACACCGATTGTTTATATCGCACCGACCAGCATACCACGTCGGATGCAAAGTACCGTTTTCTAACAGAACGAGATACATAAATCGATTGGAGGATATTAATTATTGTTCTGCGTTGTTGAGTTGAGCGTTGATGAATGAAAATCTTTTCGATTTATACGGAGGCAACTTATACAAGATATATTTGGGATATCCCGAGGATATCCTGATCCTGAGGATATTCCCGAGGATACCCCAAACATATATTTGGACGAAATCACATCCTCTCTTTCAGAAATTAAAAACAATAGATCACCAGGAGACGACGGTATGTATAGCCATTGAGTGTATCAAGGAAGGAGGTGAAACTTTATTACGTGTTATCCAAAAACTTATTAAAACATATCAAAGGTACTACACCTTCTCAATGGCAGAAAGCTGTAATAGTCACCATACACAAAAACGGTGAGACTG
>WYDF02052819.1:0-12039 GCA_009867245.2 Adranes taylori
GGGATTTTATACATTAGGAGGTTGGTGAATTTATTATATGAGGCTTTAGGATTTGTCATCCTCTTCAGCCTGGAACTTCGCAGGCACCGTAAAATATTCTCAATTTAAAATGCTAAAATATCACAAGTTTGCCTTCAGGAGAGATTAAAATCAGGTGGTCACACTAAAAAAACACAATATACCTTTAGAAGCTTCTAGAAGCTTCTATTTTTGCTTCTAGAGGCTTCAGAAGTGTTGCTGCCAAATGATTTGCATCATATTTAAAGGATAGGAGTCAAAAAGTATTATGCAAAATCAACGGTAATATCTTTTCTTCAGAGTACTGCAAGATAAATAAAGGAGTGCCTCAAGGCTCTAATATAGGCTCCTTACTTTTTATTATTTTTATTAATGATCTTCAAACTTTTATTTCATCACTCCAATGTTACCACTATTGTAACCTGTGCTGATGACTCCAACTTTCTAGTGAATGGTAGTAGTGTTCTCTTTGTGTGTAACGAAATCAATATTGTCTATAAAACAGTATTAGAATGGGCAAAAATTAACTGTTTATATGTAAATGAAGAAAAAACATCGCGCATCGTATTTTCTACGGATCGTGACTATACAAACTATTACTTTAGATGAATCTATTCACTTGAATCTATCAATTTGATCCTTAGAAGAATAATAGATTGATCTATTCATCTTATATAGGATCAATTATTCAATAAAAATTGTTTTTATAAAAAAAAAACCGGTTTAATAAACTATTCCATCACCCCAATAAAATATATTTAAATAAGAATAATAAAATAAAACATTAATATTAATTATTCATATAGATAATTAATATAATTAATCTTCTCATCTTTTAAAAAAATTTAAGCTTTTTACTTAAAATTAAAAGGATTTCAAATCGTAAAAATAATTTCCAACTTTTTAATATAAGAAAAAAATCTTTTTTAAATATAAAAAATTTCATCGCCAAAAAATTTGTTCCATTTTTTAAAAATCAAAAAAGAAATAAAATATAAAATTTTTGATAAATAAAATATACTAAATTCTATCTAAAAAAATACAATAATAAATTTTTTCTTTTCATTATTTAAATATAAAAATAAATAATATCTTGTCATAATAGTTAAATCTTTATCAATAAAAAATTATATACTAGTAAAATGAAAATTAGCACACATTTCTATTAAAAAAAATTATGTTTATAATAAAACGTCATTTGTAAGAAAACTATCCAACATAAAACCCTAATTTTATTATAAATCCTTACATTGAAAGCAAAATTTTATTATATTTTTTATTTTAAAATAATTCTAATATATAAAAATTATTTTTATAGTAAATTATCTAATATTATCTAATAAAATTTATTATTCCTTGAAGGCTGTCTCATCTTACTGTAGCAGTGATATTTTAAAATATTTTGCATTTTGGATATTTTTACATTGGTAACATATGGAATAATTTTCTGGAGAGGGGAGCTTGTATATTGCAAACTGATCAATTTTTATTATACAGAAAAGAGCACTACGTACAATTTTTACTATAAATTCAAACAAGTAGCAGGCTCGTTTTCAAAACTAAAACATTATTAACAATTTACGCTGTTTATATTTATTCAATACTGTACTATGTTGATAAATAATTTGAATATTTCTGTAAAAATAGAAAGCGCACACATGAATACTTTACTAAGCACAGGGAGTTGTTTTTGTTTCCTCAACACAATTTAAGTACTTTGACATAAGTATCTTTTATACTGGTTGTAAATTTTACAACATGGTACCAAATTATTTAAAATCATGTAGGAGTTTTTAGCTTTAAAAGCAAATTAAAAGCATTACTGACAGACTGTGCTCCATAATCCATCGACAAGTGTTATGACTATGGTAATGAAATTTAATTCCATATTTCTTTGTTTTGTTTGTATTGTTATATTTGCACTCTCGACAGATAATATGCTTGATTAAAGAGGTCTATGCATATTGTAAGAAAATTTAATTACTTCTGAACATTTTGCTTTTATTTGTTATTTACGTTTTGTATGATTTGCTTACATAAACCATATTGACTTTCTTTGGTACTTACGGTCAACTTAGATCTATTCTAAATTACAGTTCTGTATATTGTTTAAATGGCTTTCGGTTAAATTTAACTGCACTATCATTAATAAATTTAACTCTACTAATAATTTAAAATTAGAACAACTTGTTTCTTTTTTCGTGAACTATTAAACCCCGCTTTCAAAAACACACTTAATTAGTATATTACAAAATAAAAATGCTACCCCCCCCCCCTCTCCCTCTGACTCATAATAAATAGCAACCACCAGCAGTCAGTAAAATCATTTTTCCAAATTATCAACTTATTTTAAAAACTAAAGGTGAAAAATAAAATCTAAAAACTAAATTTCAAACGGATACCAAGATACGTGAAGGGCCAAAATTTATGAACCGAAGGCAACTTACCACGATGGTGATCATGCACCAACTCTCTCGTAAGCACGACACGCATGTCTAACACATTTCCATTGCGGAGAAGGTATCGATGAATCACGAGCGCTCCTCATCGCAACGTTCATCCAAAAGTTAAGAGTTCGGAATTAGCGTTAGGAGTTGTCGACTATAAATCAGAAACATACTCTAGCACCATTTTGGCAGTCTAAATTAATAATCTTACCCACATTGGGATAAGATCTGGGTAAGGATAAGATTCACTATACCTAGTGGCTTACATCAAAACCGCCCACAATATCCTATCCCATATTTGCACATAATATTTTTCACGCAGAAAGATATGTTACTTTTGGAACATTAAATTTGTGAAAAGCCAAGAAATTGGCTTCTAGGTAACATAAATTTCTCGAAGAGAGTGATCATATCCGGCTTCCTCAACTTAGTAAAAGAACCCCCTTTCTTGCCCTCCATTTGTGCTATTACTAATTCCATTGAATCAACCAATATTACATTACAGGTTTCCACGATAACATAGTCTTAACAATTCAAATCTATTAAGCATGGCGTCTGCACGCAGCGACATCTTACAGGAACAGTTTCTCGATTTTCTACAAGTTATCCAGAGTTCAAAATTCATTGATTCACAGTACTCAGCCTACTTCAACAAACACTCTCCATCTTACCAATATCACGAGTATTACATACTTCTACGATTACAAATTTCTAATATCACCCCTATTTGACTAAATAGTAACCTTCATAATAAACAGATATTACTCAACCAGCGCCAAAGGATGTAATCTAGCGCCATCTACAGTGTAAATCTCACACTACAAATTTTACACGATTTGTGAAAGGTTCCGTTCTATAAGAGCTAACCTAACTGTCACATTTGAGCTAACCTAACTGAGACCTGAACGTCACATTTGACAAATTTGCACAGCGATCATTTGTTAACATATAAACAAACAAAAATATTTATTTATGTAACTGTAGCTGAAATTCATTAAAAACATACGGACTAGATGGTCATAATGCACAAATGAGTTATAAATAATAACGTACAGTTTGCAAAAACTATGACATTATGTTTTTGCAAACTGTACGTTATTATTTGTACGGTGATCAAATTTTATTAGAGAAATTATTATTAAGATGTATTGCTAATCATGTATTGCGTATTGTAAGATGTATTTCTAAACATAATGGTTTTAATGATAAATTAATATTAGACCTATTTATGAAAAGTTTTTATAAATTATTTTCAAATTAACGCCTACTGCACACATCACAAACACAAAATAAGTTATTAACTTTTGTATCTAAATACTAAACGCATCAAATTTGTTAAATTATTTAAACAGTTTGATATCAATAATGCATATCACACTAATTATAAAATCCCTTCAGTTCCAAATAATAAAGATCATATACCATTGTTCGAAAACTTAAGAATTTATAAGATAAATTGAGGTACTTGCAACTTCTCTTATATCGGAATGACTAATAGAAGTTTTAATATTAGAACAAAAGAGCACCTTGCAACAACTACACACAATAGTGATAAATCAACTTTTGTCAACAATATATTAACTGAGAACAACAAATTTGACATATATACAAATATGCCACGATTATCCAATATATAAACACTTAGAAAACATTTATATTCATATATTTAATCAGATGACTTATAATACTGACCAAAAATCGGCTCCACGATATTACGACTCCACAGGAATCGGGAGGTGACAATTGGATACCTTATTCATCCAAATCTAGATGCCCGTGAAACTTGCTATACTACGATGGCGACCATGCACCAAATCTCCACAGTGTAACAGCTTCGGAATTAGCCCTACGAGTGTCGCCTTTAAAACACAAATCTATTCTAGCGTCATTTTGACAATCTAAATTAATAATCTTAGCCAGTTTGGATAAGACCTGGATAAGGACAAGATTCACTATGCTTAGTGGCTTAATGCCTAGTCGCTCAAAATAATTAAAAATATGGCCAACTAGTTAGTCATAATGCACAAATGGGTTACAAATAATAATGCACAGTTTGCACGCAATACCTACTTTTATCAAATATTATTTATAGTAATATTATTAGAAATTTTATTTATATTAATAGAGAAGTTAATACATTAAGATGTATTGCTAAATATAATGATAAATTAATATTTATGAAAAATTTTTGTTAATTATTTTCAAATTTAACTCCTACTGAACACAACTTTTTAGGCAATGAAAAAGTTTTTAAACTTTCGTATCTAAATACTAAACGCATCAAATTTGTTAAACTATTTAAACCCTTTGATATCAATATTGCATTTCACCCTAATAAGAAAATCCGTTCAGTTCAAAATAATAAAGATCATATACCACTATTCGAGAACTCAAATTTATTAGTTAAAATGTGATACTTGCAACTTCACTTATATCGGAATGACTCATAGAAGTTTTAACATTAGAACAAGAGAACACTCTTCTTCAACACTCTTCTTGCAACAAATTTGACATATCTCTTTTTTAAACTTTAAATCTTTAATAATCCTTTAATTTTAATGAAAAATATAATCACACCAAAACTGCTACCGTATATAAAATTTAAACAATATTGAAAATGAATTCTTTTTTTTTCATTTCTGTAAATTGTTTACATTCTAATTTTCAAATTTAGAAAGAATTTGTTTAGTTTTCTTTATTATAATTAACATAAAAAATTTTTTTTCTAAAGCTAAAAAGGTGTTGAATGTCTAAGGCTTGAACTCGGGTAAGAAAATTTATAAAAAAATGTAGATATAATTTTGAAGGTTAAAATTAACTCTGTAAAATTTTCAGTTTGACAGTGATAGAATTGGTCCAATCGAGAAACACAAAATACTCATAACACAAAATAGTCCTATTAAACTTTTGTAACTTTGGAATACTATATTTCATTATGAAAAGATTGTTTACGCACATTGTATTGTTATCAACTTAAGAAATAAATAATAGTTGTAAACAAATCAGAATTTATCATCGTCTCCGAATCATTAATATTAAAATTATACACATCTTTTATTTTGGAAGTTGAATATATGTAACATTAGTTTTTGGTCCTTCGAACCGGATTAGAAATCAGTTTTGACTCAAATATCGAAGGAAATCAACAATTGTACTAAAGCCGTAAAGTGTACCAAACAGTTCAATATTGTCAGACAATTCAAATATTACTGCTTGCCACTTGCTGCCTCACTATTACAACAATTTATTGGACAATTTTCGTTCGGAGCAATTCATATCAGAAATGATACAAATTCAACATCTGCTTCTCTCGCGCCATACTCCTGCACAAATTGGTGAATTGGTGTTTGGTTTTAAATTGCCTCTTTAATTTATAACTTTGACGTTTTAACTTTAAATTTTAAATTTTTCAACTTTACAACTTCATTTTGGCCGCTAAGTGAGTGTCACCAGCAATTCACATATATATGGTTCGAATTTAAAATTAAATTAAATTTACTCCGTCAGCAATAAAATTTTATAACAAAGAATCTGAGGAACACAACTTACATTCTCAAACCTTTCGGAAGAATCTTTCGATCTCTTCTCTTATCTTCTAAATCTTACATTCTACTCTCTTACATCTCCACATTTCATAACGCTTCCGTATATCTACGTCGACCATCAAATCGAGAGAATACCAGCGTCGAAGAAGCCAATGGAGAAGTTCACAGTCACAGCCTCGCCAATGAGTCAGCTCGCCAACAAATCATCCTCATCAGAACATCACCGTCACTACGGGTCGTTGCCGGTAGGTAACCAATTCACCTTTCAGATTCAGCATGTGCTCACCTTCATTCGCATATCGTCTCCATTCGCTCTCTTCCCTCGTCAACATCCCGTTCCTTCCCATGACACTACATCGCCATATCCGAATTTATGTACAAACCGAACAATTCTCTCATCATTAGTTACTCAGAGGAATATTTATGTAAAATTTTTCATACATTAGCTCGCTAAATTTTATATTTTAATTTTTGTAATTGGAAAAAAGACATCCTAACTATTTTGCATTGTACTTAGATTCACTTAAAGATGTTAGTCAAAAATAACAAGCGCGATTAGAGTCATTAAACGCCAAGTTCAGCTAGGACATAAACAAAAAAAAATAATGCTTGCCGCCTAGAAATCTGTTGTTTTGTATTGCAGTCCCTTACTCACCTACATATATTATAATATAATGGCCCGTATTTTAAAAATCAGCCCGGATAAAAAAGTGAAATAAATAGAATGCCTTGCAAGAGCAATATAAGTTACTAACATCTTATAGTCCATCAGACATAAAGTTTTAAGAATACTATAAGCTAGAACAATGTGATATCTACTTTTTTTCAGCTGAGAGTAACTATCATTAATTTGGTGTATTTCATTTATGTATTTTTCTAAAAAAAATACTATTGCAGTGTTTCGTCTTGTATATATACTAAATCAGTGATATAATCAAACGCAGAGAAGAATACAATAGCAATATTCCCAACGGACCGTCTGTAGTCTCTAAGCTGAACGTATTAAGCGCATCCAGCCTAGATAATTTAAATTATAACGACAAAAGCAGAGCACACACAACAAGGACACAAAAGTCCTTAGAATTTTATAGAAGCCACGCAAGCATACACGCATGCACGCACATCGCATCCACTCATGTGCTATTTTCTAGCTTGGACAATATTCGATGTGCGTATGCACTGACTGAATAACGCGACCAGAGATAAAGACTCCACAGTCCCTTGACACTATTCGTCGAACAGCAATTCAAATAAAAGAGTTTGGCTTTTCGTTGTCCTTAGAGACATCTGAGAACAGATACAGTTGCAGTAAAATGAGGATCAAACGTGTAGTGTCCATATTTAAAAGCTGTCCAATTTCAATAAGAATTATTTCTACTAATTTACTATTTCATTAGTATTAATTATTATTTCATCGGAAAAATCTGGACGTTCCTTCATACCTCAATTGAGGAATACCCTCGATCCAATACAACGTTGATTGCGGCATCTCCTGTCTGACCGAAAATAAAGTTGCTTGAAGTGCTTCCTGAGCGAATAACTTTCATAAGATTTGGTCTATCTTGAAACGCCCAAATAGTTAATTGTTGTTTCCGTACAAAATATGTCCAAAATATATTCGAAATACTTACAAATAAGGTATTTGGCGTTTTGTGAAATTTTTGAGCATTTTCTTGCAGCAATTGACAGGAACATTCTTTTGAGCTTGGATTAATTTATGCGGAATCTATCGGGAAAAGATCTTTTACACATCTTCAAAATCGAAAGTTCAAAGCAGAATTGAATGTACTGCAATCTTTGGTAGATCCAAAAGTGTCTCCATTTGATAGTATACTTCATTTCAATTTTCCACAATCAACGTAATCGATATTGTTTAGAACAACCCATTTTGATCGACTTTCGCGAAATTCATTACAGACGTGAATTATTCCTTTAAATTATTAGACTGATTGGAATGGAATGTGGTGGACAGCTCTATAATATCTGCATGTAGTGAAAAAGCTAGTTAATTAATTTAGTTGCAATATTTAGACAAGAAGCTGAAATTGTGCACCCAAATAATAAATATGTAGCACATTTTAATTCGTATCTATAAGAAGTAATCTGGTTACAATGTTAAAGAACATATTATTGTATACCATTACATCGGTTATAGCAATGCTCAAGAACAGGGGTAGGAAACCTTCTCACTATTCAAGGCCATATTCAGTTTTCTTTCAAAGCTCTAGGTTATTGAAAATATTAAACTGACGACTTTCACCATGCTTACATTAATTTAAAGATGTGCAACGCCAAAAAAGATATTAAATGTATTCACGTCTTAGATTCCAATGTCAAGATCTTTAAACAGTTAAAATATATAATCTAAAGAAAACGCGATGTGTTGGACACGTGCAAATAAAAGTAGCACTCGGCTCGCCTCTTTTAGACGTCCGCGGGGTACAATGAAACTATTCGCGTGAAAGAAATTTGTGGTCAGGAGAAACCGAGGTAGTTTCGCACTTAAATCAGTTTTTTTTGTGTTCATGTATTAGAAAGAGATCATTGAAAAAATTATTTGAGTAATGGACATCTAATAAGTAAGAGTGGGAACAATTACGCCGTGATCACTTTAAGTTACACCGTGATTACTCATCAGGAGTCGCCACAATCAACGGACAATATAAAAAGCTATGTCCCGGCTCAGTCTTGGGCAGATGTTTATTAGTAATTGGTAGGTTGAGTACAAAAAGTTTATATAAAATACGCGTAATTTTCTCGTTGATTTTAATTGTGAAAGCTATGACTGAAATATTAATGTGAGTAAATTTTTTTTATTTTAAATTATAATTTGAGAATGTTTAATTTTTTTGAATAAATAATAACGTTTATACTTTGAACAAATAATGATAAATAATGTAACAAATTGTTTTGTAATATAAAGCTACTTTAGTATGAATCTTAATGAAACGTCGTAAATTATCGCTATGTTCTTTTACGGATTTATTTTATTCTAACCTTTGACTATGCACTATTATAACTAAGGTATTTGTCATTTGATGGATTTTTGAATCATTTTGCAGCAACTGACAGGAACATTCTTTTGAGCTTTGATTAATTTATGCAGAATCTATCGGGAAAAGATCTTTTTCACATCTTCAAAATCGAAAGTTCAAGCAGCATCGACTGTACTGTAATCTTTGATAGACTCAAAAGTGTCTCCAGTATCATTCACTTCAATCTTCCACAATGAACTTAATCGCAACGTTGTTTGGAACAACCAATTTTGGTCGATCTTCGCGAAATTCATTATAGTGTGATATGGATTTAAAATTTATTTTAAGTTGTTCAACTTTTAAAAATAAATTTATACAGAGTATTTATTGTTTGAGGCCCATCAACTTGGAAACAACTTTTTAATTTATTGTAAATTTTTTCCAAGGTATGTTTAATGCTTTTCGGTAAAAAAATGCAGCATTTTAAATTGCTTAATTAATGGAACAGGAAAATGAGTTGGAAAATGAGTAGGTGGAAGAAGTAAGAGAGGAAATTAGGGACATGCAGAAAAAAGGTGCTACAGGGCCGGATAGATTGCCAATTGCAATTTGAGGATATTTAACTAAAAGTGCTTGGAGGGTAAAAGAAATATGGAAGAGAAAAGAGATAATACCCGAATATTGGAAGCAAGAGGAAATTGTCCCGGTGTACAAGAGAGATGATGTGTGGAAAGTTATGGAGGTGTTACGGCAATGCATGGAATATATAGATTAGTTGCTAGAGTAATAAATAAAAGGTTGGGAAGAGAGATAAAAGAAAAGAGTGTTTTAGCAAAGACACAGACCGGATTTGTTAAAGGGGGACTACAAACAACATAGTAACGTTAAATTATGTAATGAATCTAGAAAAAAGGAAGTTATATATGTTGGTTGTTGACCTCAAGTCTGTGTTCGATACATTAGTAAGAAATTATGGCAGAAAATCGGGAAGATTGGAATACCTGGAAGAATAATAAGGCTGACTAGGGGAATGTATTAGGAAACGAAAACAAAGGCGAGAATAGAAGAGAATGAGTTAGAATGGTTTGAAATAAATGGAGAGATAAGGCAAGGTTGTCCAATGAGTGAAAATTTGTACAATATTTAGATGGCTGATTTGGAAAGGGTGCTAAAAAATGGACAATTGGATAAAGATAGTGAAAGAAAAGATATGGACAATGAGTTATGCGGTGATATAGTTCATATGGCAAGTAGTATCGAAGAAATTGTAATAGTTTATAGTTGATCCATCACGTTGGGTGACAAAACAAAAAATTTTAGCCAACTAATGTATGAAAATGATATTTGATATTTTGATATAAATGATCTTCTGAAAAGTTAGTTATGCATGAATCCATGAATTAGCTTGTTCAGCTTGTCCATGACTCGAAGATGGTGATGTTGTGACGTAAGAGGAAATGGACGTTGACGAGTGAAGCGAGCGAATGGAGACGGTCTGCGGATGAAGGTGAGCGAATGCTGGTTGTGGAAGGTGAATTTGTTGACGATTGGGTGTCGATACGCTAGTGACGGAGATTATTTGATGAGGATGATTCGTTGGCGAGTTGAGTCATTGTTGAGGTTGACTCATTGGCAAGGCTCACTCGTTGGCGAGGCTGTGATATGTGACTTCACCAATGGCTTCTTCAAGGCTGACCTTCTCTCGGTTTGATCGAAAACGTAGACACACGGAAGGGCTATGAAATATGGAGATGAGTGAGAGAGTAGAATTAAAGAGTTAGATGATAAGAAATGGAAAGATTCTTCCGAAATGTTCGAGAATGTAAGTTGTACTTACCTGATTCCTTAATATAAAAATTTTACTGTTGACGGGGTGAATTTACTTTAATTTTTAATTCGAAACATAAATTGGTGAATTTCTGGTGACGGCCAAACAGATTCAAGAGTAAGAATTCTACTGACTATACAAGAAAAAGTTAGTTGCTTATTACAGACTTATTGATTATAGCACTGTGCTTGTTTCATTTCCCTCATCATCAGAATAAGACCCAAAATGCGATTAGCGCTGTGTTGGGAGTGACCTTATATCTGAAATTAGCGACTTTTGGTGTCCGGCTTAGAGGCGGCAGTTTTTTACCATGCCGGTGGCATTTTGGTGAGCCCTGGAAGAAATTTCTGCTGAAATCTTATATTTTTGCTACTATTAAGCATTTTTTTATACGTTACGAATTTTAAAGAACAATATCGCATCACATCCCTGGCAAGATTTTATATTATAGGGTATTTCTAATCAGATTTAACGTGCAAACGTACTAGCAACCGGCAATGCAAACACCAACTAATTAAGTAATAGCGGCGGCGATGTTTACATGCGCGTTCATCAAAACGTACACTTCTTTCAAGTAAATAGGAAAATCCGGATAAATGAAGGTACATATCGTCCTCAAAGATCATTGAACTCAATAGAAACATTCGTTGGAAACAAGATAGCATCAAATTTCTATTCCGACGAGACCAGTGCACGCAAAGTTCATTAAACCCATTAAGAGTAATTTGTTGAAAATTTGATATCGTAAAACCTTCGGTTGACGAAGTCATCAAATGTAGAGTTTATTGAACCCATTAAAAAAGATGCCCGCGAAAGCCAAGAAGCCATAAAAGAGAACATTCTGAAACAAAAACATATCTCTCTCCTAATACATATATAATTTTTTGTTTTCGTTCTATGTGTCATACGTAAAGAAACTCGAAAAACATTCGTCCAAAACGAAACACGTACAAGAAAACTATAAATCGTTTACGAAACTATAAATCGAAACTATAAAAAGCAGAAAAACAGGCCACCGGATTGCAGGCGGTATGTTCTGCTGTAGTTGTTTCTAAATTTCTCCCTCTATTTTTGTTTCTCTCTCTCTCTCTCTCTCTCTCTCTCTCTGATCCCGGTATATGTGGAAGGGGCTGCGAGCGTTGCGTGACTGGCGTCAATTGGAAGCAGTAAGCAGTAGACATGTGTTATAGAAACGATGGATTTGTTTTCGAGCAGAAATATGTTTC